>JBBPBO010000004.1:27424084-27566897 GCA_037974295.1 Cicer cuneatum
AAAAAATCGACAATTTCTAAATCAAATAAAATTCAAAAAAAAAATTTAAAATTGAAAAATTATTGAATTTGTTAATTTTATTCAGAACATCAAAAAATAAATCGACAATTTTTAATCGAACAAAATTCGGAAAAAAAATCGAAATTAAAAAATTATTGAATTTGTTAATTTTATTCAGAACATAAAAAAAATCGATAATTTCTAAATCAAATAAAATTCGAAAAAAAATCAAAATTGAAAAATTATTGAATTTGTTAATTTTATTCAGAACATTAAAAAATAAATCGACAATTTCTAAATCGAACAAAATTTGGAAAAAAAATCGAATTTGAAAAATTATTGAATTTGTGAATTTTATTGAGAACATAAAAAAAAATAAAAAAAATGAAAAAATTCAGAAAAAAATCAAAAATAAATTTGAAATATATTTTATTTCAAAAAAATAATTGATTTTTTAATGGGCCTATGGGCCCTCTAAGCCCACATAATTTTGTGGGTTTTTTTAAATTGGGGGTTTTCTTTTAATGAACTTTTATATTATAAGATATTTTGACCCCCTCCAATACGTGGGCTGGGGCCAATATAGAGGAAGCTTGACAAATTGACAGCTCTAATTGCATCTGAATAGCGAGGACCAGACTATATATATGAACTCTAGATTTTTGTTAAAAGTTGCAACATGCAGAAGCATTTATAATGTTGACAGATGTAGTTTACATATTTATTTAAGAGAGTGTAGTGTACTAAAAGTGACGTGTTTAAAAGAAATCTACATTGTTAAAATTTTCTATTATCTAAATAACGTCGTAGTTTTTTATGAGATTTTAAAGTTTTTATGTTGTATCTTGTGTTGTATGTGTGTTACTTTAATTTATAATATTTTCCTTAGAAATTAATTTTTTTTGGAAAATAATGACACATCTAAATGTATCTTTTTAAGGAACTTGTCGGTTGTCGTTGTATTGATGTTATTGATTGAGTTATGGTACTTTTTGTGATAAAATTTGGAATAGGGTAAGAGAATATAAATTCCAAATTTGGTTTAATATCAACCAAACTATAAGAGATTCTGCTCTACCGAATAAAATTTGTTTAGTTGATTGTGGATTGGATTGTTGTACATGGAATGGATAGTAAGTAGAAACTTTTTTATTTATTTTAATTGAAGAAAGAAAAAATTATTATTAATAACTGTAATATTAATAATTATTTTATAATTGTTTTATATTTTGAATTATGTTTCATGAGTTTACAATGTTGAGCTGTTGCTGCAATGCTAAAATCTCAAAGACAAATGTAAAGTAGAAACAAAAGAAGATTGATGTGTAATCTTTTTTAAGATATAAAAACTAATTAAAAATAACCACCATGGTAAAAATGATTTATAGAAACATACAATGAATAAGTAAATTACAAATTTAGTTTCTCATAATTGGTATCCAACAATTTAATCCTTAAAATTAATAAAATTCTTTAAATTGTTTTTTTGAAATGGTAAATTTTCAATTACATTAGTGTTTTTAGGTTGGTTAGTTTAGCTCTTAAATTTTTTCTAAAAGGATTAATATGTGATTGAAAATTTTTACTTCTAGAAATAATTTTTTAAAAATTCATTAATTTAGGTGACTGAATTGTATAACTCTTAAAACTTCAGATACAATATTGAAGTTCACTTCTCAATTAATATTCTTAAACAATCTATACACATAAAATAAATTGCATTGGTGAAAAAAATATCAATTCACAAAAATTCATTGAATTTTGATATAAAAATTTTAAAAACAGAATTAACAATTAGAAGGACTAGAAATCAATAGCAAATAATTGCCTAGCTAGCTTTTAACATACTTTAAAATTTTATTTAGTTCCATCAAGTTTAGAGCTTTACTAGTGCAATTTAACTTTGTTACATCGGTTCCTATATACATGTTAGATCGGTTGCTTGTCCGATCTAACATCAAACGTTGTAATAAATAATTAACTATTAAATTGACTAAAACGAACCAATCTAACAAGTCAAATTCAAATTGATTTATTAGATCGGTTAAATTTGAAGCAATCTAACAAATCAAATTCAAAATTGATTTATTAGATTGGTTAAATTTGAACCAATCTAACAAGTCAAATTCTAAAATTGATTTATTAGATCGGTTAAATTTGAACCAATCTAACAAGTCAAATTCTAAAATTAATTTATTAGATTGGTTAAATTTGAACAAATCTAACAAGTCAAATTCAAAATTGATTTATTACATCAGTTAAATTTGAAGCAATATAACAAGTCATATTCAAAATTGATTTATTATATCGATGAGATCGATTTAAATAGTTAACTAGAATTTCTCATTCAACCATAAGACACAAAACTTCATATGAAGCTTTACATTTAAAAGTCAATGATAATGAGTCATAAAAATATTACAAAATCAGAGTTATCAAACTTAGAGCTACATTATCATTACTACTTATTTAAAAAAAATACTTTATCTTTTATTAACAATCTAAATATACTAAAATGATACAAGTTCTTCAAGCATTTTCAATTAGTTCAAGAATCAAGTTTGCACAACGTTATCGGACGTTCATCATTTCATCATCTTCGAATGGTTTTGAGTCTCCAAATATCTGAATTATAAACATCAAAATAACAAGATTATCTGAATCACGTGACCATAAAAATCACAAGTATTTAATTAATACTAACTTTGAAAAAATCTATCACATACCCGCATCAATGAATCAACAAGACCACTAGATACAATGTTCAACATATGTATCATAATGTAGTAGCCACACTCATAATCTTTAGGTTGTCTTTGACACTAAAATTGAATATCATATATAAACTTATAGTGAGTAATTATTATATAGAAAAATACATATAAATTATAATTGAAATTCTATATATATAATCTAAACAACTTACAGTAGGAATGCTCCATGTGGGTTTATTCTTTCTTAATCTTTGCAACTTATTATATTCACCTAAAGCTCTACAAAAATAAAATACTCATTAAACATGTATTATAAAACATATCAAAAAATTCATGTACATATACGTATACGGGAAATACATTAAACACTTACAAATCAAAGATGTGCATGATATTTTTATTTGGTTTCCATCCCAACGAACATAGGAAGACTATAGTATTCTTCCTAGGACAAATAACGAGCAATTGCCAATGATGACTACATTGTGCAAAAAATTAAATGTGTTAAGTACATTCATATTATAATGAATAAATTATAATAAAAATTTACTTACTTGTTGAGATAAGGTAATAGATAACACTCTTTTTGATCCTGTTGCAATTTGTTTTGTATATATTTTTGAGCCCCAATAGGATCATATTCACTTTGAATGAAACATGGATCAATGAATCCATATGCGCTACTCTTTCCCAAGTCAATACAAAGGCCATGCATATATCTAAGATATTGAAATAAATAAATAAAAATAATTTTTTGTTATAAATGAAATTAATTACTTGACTAATTTTACAAATTAAATGTACTTACGTCAACCATATTTGTATAATAGTGATACACAACTCTCGATTACCCATACACAATTCTACTATATCGCTTTGTCCAAGAACAAACACTTCACTTGTCTCATGTTCCAATTTTAGCTTTATCGACAATGATATACTCATCGACTTTAACAGCAATTGTTGAACAGAATCTAGTTGAGATTCAGACTTTTTGAGTGGAACGTCAACTTTCATAAATATGTCATCCTCCTAAATAATTAAAGATAAATTATTTAGTCATTTAAAATATTTCAAGTGTAAATAGAAACACATGTATGTAATGAATACCTTATCAGAAACAAGCCAGTCTTTTTGGCCATTGAATGAAAGTATTGAAGCATGACCAACTGTTGTTACTTCATCAGTGGGCATAGGTACTTGAGCATTTGCATCTAAAACCTTGGTAACCACCACCCTAACCATATCATTATCTAACAATTGATTGTGTAAGGTGGGCCCCAACTTGTACACATCAGCATATGCCACTACAGAATCATTATTATCAACATACAATGCACACTGTTCTGGGATATCATCGTCATCATCCTCTGGTATAGGTAATTCAATAGAATAACTGCCCTTCATGAACAAATTTGGGTTTTGTTGTGATAGCTCCTGCAACACTTTATTTTTAATTACATTAGTAAGCTCCTCTATTTGGTGGCTACTGAAAACTGATGAAGTGCAGGCATAATGAGAACGTGATCCAAAGTATTGTCGAATCCCCATACCTCGACCAACAGCACGAACACGGCCAGGATGCTCAGGTTTCCCAATGGCTTCCGTCAAGATATCTTTACGTCCATGTGGAACAAAGGTTCCATTAGACGTTTGCTCAACCAATGAATCCTACAAGATATAATTTATATATACAATCACTATCAAATGGAAGAACAGTTACTTTCAATTATTTCTAATTAACAGGAACAAACGTAAATCAGAAATGTTGTCAACATATTAACTTCAAATCAGTACAAACTCAGGAAAGAATTTTTTTTTGAAAGGTCATAGAAAACTGGATAATAATGATTCGAAACACTGCAATATTAACTATAAATTGCCACTGATTTTAATAGTAGAGGTTGACAAACAAACTGGTTTAAACAATAATTTCAAAAGGTCATAGAAAACTACAAGAAAATTAATAATTACTTATGTAAACTGGTTTAAACTAATAATAATAACTAAACTTTCAAGCAATTACTTATCTTAGACTACTTTTTCTTCCATAGTTACCTGAATATTCCTATTCCTTGGAACTATGATGTGATCATCACACACAAAAAACCATAGTCCCTAGTTTTTTTTTTAAAAATTAAACAGCTACCTAGCCTAATGTAATAGTTTTATTTTTCTTTTGAAATTCTGTGTATATGATCATATTATATAAAGAGGTGTGTTAATTAATTAGTGAAAATTGTAACACTCCGAGTTTTAAACAGCGCGAATGTATTTTTTTTTCCAACCAAAATCAAATAAATAAAAGAATTTTTCAATTAATTCAAGATAATTAAAATAAAATTAAAATTAAGTCATTTCATAAAATAATACGTCGTAATTTAAATGACGAACGTAATTAAATACTTACATCATAACTTTAAACGAGTAAATTAGTTTTGAGAAATTGATCTTCAAAATATACCAAAATAAAAATACATCCAAAAGCTGTATCCTGGACCCACCAAAACATTATCAGAGTGCGGAAAAATATACAATTATCCCAAAATAAATAATTACATCCACCGAGCTCAAGACCCTATACAACAAGTCCAAACTGATCATGCACTAAAGCTACAGTAGCAAGGGTTCCCTCCGCATCCTATACAAGTCTCGTCTGACTCTGCGGCTCGCCTCGATGTGACGTCCTCCTCCTCATCATACATGGAAGGATCAGTTTCCTCCTAAGTCAGATCTACCCATGATTTGGGTCGCTCCGGTATTGCCGGAATCTCAAAACAATCATCTGCTGTTCTAGATGGACCCGGAATATCAATTGCTGCTAGTGTCAGTCCTTTATTCTTCTCTCCCGCCTCGGATTCACGCACATCACCTCCAGCTACCGGGTTAGGAGTCACCACACCTCCGTCGCAACGCCTACAGTCGGACCCTCTGCGTCCGCAAAAACTCTGTACTCCTCCAATATCAGTCTGGAAGGTATCGGAAAGTCAATCGTCGTGTGAGTGTGCTCTACATCAGCCACTGCCCCGTTGATCCTGCACGTTCTCGCCAACCTCCCCGTGTAAGTAGCCCTGCTTGAGACGGGGTCATATACCCAAGTAGTAGGCAAGTGACGGTCAATGAAATCTAGCGATGTTTCCGTCGTTTGTGTACCCGTCGGTGGTACGGGTTTGGGGGTCATCTGAGAGCAAAGCCCAATTTTCCATAATAATTGTAAAGGGTCGCCGATTGAAATTAACAATTTCCACATAACATTTATGTAAAAAATAACAAGTATATTCATGGCATGTTCCAATGCTTATGACAACAATAATGAATTAGTATGCCCACTTATTAAAATGTATGACATTGACATTTTTGGGAAAACAAACAGTTTAACATATAAGTCATGTTGCAAGTACAAATACAATCAACAATCACCACAACTCATTAGAAACTTAGAATTCATAAGATACTTGCACACATCAATTTCCACTCATCAATTCATATCAAATCATGACTCACAGGTCAACCATCCCACTACAATATGTATATGTCAATGTACTCAACTCTTGGAATTACCAAGGTGCAGTCTCTCACTGACCAGCGCACGTGCAGTCTCTCACGGACCAGCACGATTTACATATGTTAGGCTCTCACAGGCCAAATATGACCATGGTGCAGTCTCTCACAGACCAGCACCAGTGCAGTCTCTCAAAGACCAGCATACGTGCAGTCGCTCACAACCCAGCACGATTTACGTATACCAAGGTGCAGTCTCTCACGGACCAGCACCAGTGCAGTCTCTCACAGACTAGCACACGTGCAGTCGCTCACAGACCAACACATTTTACGTATGTTAGCCTCTCACAGGCTAAAACATGCAGAAGTTAAATCCTCGCACGGATAGAATGGAACACCACGAACACACGACCATTCTGTAGCCCATCACGGTTACTACTTAACTTCGCGGACCATCACGGTTACCGCATCAAATTTGTGACCCATCGCGGTCACCACCTGACTATGCAATGCATGGACATACTATGTTTTCTCTTCACTGAAAACAGTATGCAAAACACAATTTGAAATCCAAACACTCCATCACCACCTCAAACCATCTCAAAAAATCCACATAAGTTTGTCATATACCTTCCAAATGTTTCCCAACTCATTAAGTGCATAAACCAATGTTTAAAATAGAGTTTTTGAAAAAAATCAATCTGTATTCGAATACAGTATCCTTGTAGTCGAATACATATGCTAAAACAGTGAAAAATCAACATTTATGTATTCGAATACGAGGTTGTCGTAGCCGAATACAGATGCAAAAACAGTGGCAAAATCAGCTATTCTGTATTCGAATACGACAGGGTCTTAGCCGAATACAGATGCGAAGTCAGTAGCAAAACTTGCAATCTTGTATTCAAATACGACAAGGTGGTAGCCGAATACAAATGCTAAAACAGTAGCAAAAATCATGTATTTGTATTCAAATACGGAGTGTCACATTCGAATACGAGGTTCAAAATTTGAATAAAAACTTGAACTTTGCAGAAGTGTATTCGAATACGCCAGTGCCGTATCCGAATACATCTTCGAACACAGTGAGAATTTCCAGAAAATTTCAACACAGTTTCAAACTCTTTTCTTTGAAAACCACCATCAACACCATAACACAATCACCATTCTTTTGAACCACAAAACCCAGAACATTCTCAACACAACATCACTGATTTCTATTCATCAACACAACATCATCAATGCATCAACCAAGGCAGCAACAACACAAAACAGCAACAACAACCCAACATCATGAATTTTCATCATCCATAACCACATGCAAGGCTGTTTCAGTATCAAAACAACAACACCATTTTTTTTAACACACATAACTCATAAAAATCATCCATCAACATGTATTTACAGCCCTAAATGCAATCTAGAACGTTGGAAGGTGCCCCTTACCTTAGTTACATTTTCTTTCTTGTTTACGTTACCGCGACAAAAGCCGGCAACACTCCCGCTCGCGTCGTCGCTACCAAAGTTAGTTCTTTAGCACCGTGAAGATGAGAGGAACAACTTTCCTTCTTGACACTTTCTGTTTCGACGCTTGGATTTCCAAGTAATTTGAGTTTTGAGCATCCCCCTTTTCCTCCAACACAAGAAGAACCAGAAGAAGAAAAGAAAGAAAATGACGCGGAAAGGGAAACTGTTTTCTGCCTATGTTTTTGATTTTCCTTGCCTTGACATTCATATATATAGGCATACTCCTGGCCCTCACTTACTATGTACACATATTAATATTATAATATTACTTGACCATCAAGTAACTAACTACTCCCGTCGTAATTAACAAATAACATATTAATTAACTGCCCGATATTTAACTACTCATAATTAAATTAATTTATCCTTCGTCCAATAATTTTAATCCAACCTCAAAAATAAATATTTATATATATATATATATAAAATATACATATATTAAATATTTTACAAACATTCCAAAATTACACTTGATATTAATCCATAATTTATTTTAAATTTAAGGGTCTTACAAAAATAATTATTAAGAGTGAAGTATATAATTGATTGATGTTGAAAAGTATATATATATGTGCAGGAAGAATTAGGCAAACACCATGACTAATGGTTTTTCCAATTAAAAAACCTCTCTCTAATTATTATTATTTTATTAAAAGAATTGTATAATCTTTGAAACCTCTCTCTAACACATTCAGTTGCATTTATTATTGTAAATAAAGGTTAATTTGCAACGTAATCACAACTACTGCAACAATTTTGTTTTGGTATATAATGTTATGTTAAGTGAAGGTGTAGGATTGGATTAATTGATGTTACAATGTTTGCTATTGATTTGTTTTGGTGCTATATATATATATATATTAGGGGTTACTATAGATGTAGCAATTCAAAGGGTTGTTCAGCTAGAAAACAAGTTGAAAGAAGGAGAACAGATCCAAACATGTTGGTTATTACTTACACTTTAGAACACTATCATCCATGGCCAACTCAAAGAAATGCTTTAGCTGGTTCAACAAGATCTCAACCAACCAATAACAACAATGCTTCTAACAAGAATTCATCAGAAACTTCTTCTCAGCTTCAAAATAACACAACAAAACCAAAAGAAGAAGAGAACAACAACATTTATGTTACACAATTACTTACAATTTTTTCTGCAATGACACACGCATCTTCTGATGAGTATTCTCCCGATGGCTTTTGTCGGGCTCTCTTCCACTTTTCATGACGTGATG
Source organism: Cicer cuneatum (assembly GCA_037974295.1). Lineage (NCBI taxonomy): Eukaryota > Viridiplantae > Streptophyta > Magnoliopsida > Fabales > Fabaceae > Cicer > Cicer cuneatum. The sequence goes on from JBBPBO010000004.1 coordinate 27,433,062, forward strand.
GTGGAGATGGAGGTGCAACTATTGAATTTCCAGATGATTCTTGTCTTTGTTTTAATTTTTCATTCATCAATCTTTCAGTAAGCAACTCATATCCCCCATGAGACATTAGGTGAGGGTATTTATTATGAGAATGAATCATTTGTGCTTTCCTTCTTTTCTCCTATTATAAGTAATACACTAATTAAATGTAATGCTAGAAATAAATTTATTAAGAGAAACTAAATTATTAATCTAGCTAACCACAAAGGAAGGATCCTGTCGTTTCTGAACAAATGCCTTCCATATGTCCTTATCAAGATAAGTATATGCCTCAAGAGGAGATTTGTGACTCAAATCCCCACCATTTAAATATCTAGATGCTAGATTAGTTTTAAATGCCCTCCAACGTTTACCGGCATATGAAATCCATTTCTTTTTCAAAAATTCAGAATCAGGAACATCCCATTTCACCTACATTACAAAACAAATGGAGGAGTTAGTGTATGACATTAAAATATATTTACGAAATCATATATATACTAAAATATTCAAAAAACTACAAGTACCTTGATAGCTTCCCATATCTGATTTTTCAAGTCGCTATGTACGTCGTCCCAATTATCCACCAAAATACTGACAAAGCTTCGAGCAAGGGAAGCAACATGACCCTTAAATTTTTTCCTATTTATCCCTGAAGGTAATCCAGTCAATGGATCTAAATCAATTGAGAACTTCTTACCTATCATACATTTACGTTTCAACTTTGCCATACGTGTACCACGCCTACCCTTTCTTTGTGTAGACTGAGTACCCTCCACACTTTGCGAAGGAGCAAACGAATTATTCATGTGTCCTTTTTAAAAAAGAATAATAATGGTCAATAGTAATTCAAAATAATGGAGTAAAATAATTATAAACAATCATGTCATATATTGATAAAAACTATAAACAATCAAAGTAAATATTATTGATAATATGAAATTTATTAAGATAAACTATCATTATTACCGTTTTATTTCTTACGAGTCTTATGTTTGAATATTTTCCCATATCCCTTCTTGATGATCATCACGAGTGGCATACTCATCGTCCACTATAGTTTCTTCAATGAAAGTAAGTATTCATTGTGAGAATGGAGTCTCAGAAATATCTAGTGTTGAATCTAGACTTTCATTTGGTCCATGCAAGCTTTTACCTTGGAGAACAACTGACAACTTTTTGTTAGAAGGATCACTAACATAAAACACTTGTTTTTCTTGGGATGCCATAATAAAAGGCTCATCCTTATACGCTACCTTTTCAAGGTCCACCAATGTAAAACCAAATTCATCAATTTTAACACCACTATTGATGTCAATCCATTTACATTTAAAAACAGGCACTTTAAATTTAATGAAATCGACATTCTAAATCTCTTCAATGGTCTCATAGTAAGGTATGGATGCTGTAACAGGGTTTTTATCTTTTGAACTAGAGAAATGCATGGACTCAGCTACAACCATAACTCCACTATTTTGCATGGTACTACTGTCATCCTAACTCTTTGTGTAGAATGTAAAATTATTGATATCGTAGCCAGTCCAAGATATGACATCAAAATGAGGCCCATTTGCTAGCCATTTTAATGTATTAGAAATTGTATTGTTGGTTAAAATGGTTTCTTTAAACCACTTTAAGAAAGTCTTGTTATGCTCATTCACAACCATTTTTCATTCATTCTAGGATATTTTTCTTTCACAATGCTTTTATGAGTAGAAAGGTAAGGTTGAACCTCATCAGTGTTATTCAATATATACAAATGTGCTTGAAGTACTTCCTCCTGTCCCATGCTTTTAAGTTTTAAGCCTCGTATACCATTACCAACACATGTTCCCTTATGACGAGATCTAGGAATTCCTATGGCTTCTGCTTTCGACATATAGTCAGAACAAAACTCAATAGCTTCTTCTGCTATGTACCTTTCAACAATAGATGCTTCAGGACGATGTGGATTCTTCACATATCCCTTTAAAATATTCATGTAACGCTCGACTGGATACATCCACATCAAATAAACAGGACCACATAATTTAATCTCCCTAACTAAATGAACAATTAAGTGAACCGTGATGTCAAAAAAAGAAGGAGGAAAATACATCTCTAGTTGGCACAATATAATAACAGCTTCATTTTCCAACTCATTTAATTTTTGAGGATCAATGACGTTGCTACAAATAGCGTTGCAAAATAAACACAACCTAGTTAAGACATCTCTTACTTTTTTAGGCAAAATGCCACGTAAAGCCACTGGTAGTAGTTGTTGCATCAATACGTGGCATAGTGAGACTTTAAGCCAACTAATTTCAAATCTTTCATTGAGACAAGACTCATGACATTTGAGGAGTAGCCATGTGGCACTTTTATTCCCCGTAAACAATCACAAAAGCTTCTCCTCTCCTTTTTTGACTATATATGACAAGCAAGAGGCAAATATGTTCGTTTACCTGTTTATTATGGAGCTAATTGTTGTCGTATACCCATCTCAACCATATCTAGACGAGAATTTAAGCCATCCTTTGTTTTCCCTTGAATGTTGAGAAGTGTTCCAATTACACTATCACACACATTTTTCTCCACATGCATCACATCAAGACAATGTCTTACATCTAGACTAGACCAATAAGGAAGATCAAAGAACACATACTTCTTCCATATATTTTTCTCAGATGTCTGTTTTTGGTTCTTTCCAAAGATAACGTTGACATCCTTAACTCGTTGATAAACTTGGTCCCCGGTTAAGGCTTTGTGGGAAATTTCATGCTCTTGGTGTCCATTAAATGCTTTTCTGAACTTACGGTATGGATGATTGACTTGAGAAATTTTCGATGCCCAACGTAAACTGTTTTTCTTCCATGTTTCAGTTGCTGGTAGCATGTGCCTTCTTCACATATAGGACATGCTTTATGTCCCTTAACACTATAGCCACACAAGTTTCCATATGCAGGAAAGTCATTGATGGTGCAAAAGAGCATTGCGTGCATCTTAAAATATTCACGGTAATACCCATCAAACACATCAACACCTTCCCAAAGCATTCTCAAATCTTCAATCAATGGACTTAGATAAACATCTATGTCATTTCCAGGTTGTTTTGGACCTGAAATCATCATCGATAACATAATGTATTTACGCTTCATGCAAATCCAAGGAGGTAGGTTGTAGATAACTAGTAGAATGGGCCATGACCTATGGTTACTACTTAAGTTTCCATATGGATTCATTCCATTTGTAGCAAGTCCAAGCCTAAGGTTCCTTGGCTCATTTCCGAACTCCGGGTACAAATCATCAATTTTCTTCCACTGCAAAGAATCAGCTGGATGACGGAGTTGTCCATCACGTTTTCTCTCATTGGCATGCCATCTTACATTCTTTGCATCATTTGTATTAGCAAACAATCATTTGAACCTTGGAACTATTGGAAGATACCATTACACCTTCGCAGGAGGCCTCTTTGAGCTTTCTTCATAAATGGAATCACCATCCTTCATTTTGTAGCGTGATAATCCACACTTAGGACACTTATTCAACTCTTCAAACTCATTTCTATACAATAAACAATCATTAGGGCATGCATGTATTTTCTTATACTCCATGATCATTGGACACAATATCTTCTTTGCCTCATAGTTACGATTCGGCAATGTGTTACCTTCTGGGAGCATTTCTTTCAACAATTCGAGTAATTCGGTGAAGCTTTTATCTGTCCATCCATTTCTCGCCTTCAAGTTGAACAATCTCAACACCGCAGACAACCGTGTGAAGTTAGTGCATCCCGGATATAATGTCTCTTCTTTGTCACTGCACAAATTATCATATACATGTGCACGATTAAAGGACTCTTGTCCAACATCACGTATCATGTTCTCTAGTTGATCACTCATATCTACATCAACTTTTTCTCTTTCTGAGGTATTTGACATGTTTAACAAATCACCATGCCATATCCATCTGGTATAATTCAGGTCAATCCCAGAACAAATAAGATGACTTTGTATTTCCTCAAAATGTAATGTATTTTCATTCAAACAAATAACACAAGGACAATAAAATCTTCCTTTACTTTCAGGAAGTTTTTTTTAAAGCAAATTGTAAAATTTCCTGAACTCCCTTTTCATACTCTGCACTCAAACGATTAGCATTCATCCAACTGCGATCCATAACTACTTCTGAAAAAATATACAATGGTAAAATATACAAATAATGTCGTTGCAAAAAAGAACAATTCAGCAATGAACAATTCATCAAAGAACAATTCAACAATGAACAATACATAATTTCTTAAATAGCAGAATTATGATGCATTGTTTTTCATGAAAATTGATCTGGTTGCAACCAATTGTAGAAGTTGATTTTCATATATTAGCCAAGACAACATATTCATCAATAGCAAACAACATTCGGCTATGGTATCAAATGGGAAAGAATTTCTTTGAAGAATATATGAATTATCAGTTATATTGTTTACCAAAAGGTCCAATAACACAAACCAATAATAGAGCAAATCAGTACCTGCTTGAACCTCTCCTTCGTCCTCTCAGCTTGCAAAAGAATATTTTCTGTTAGATATCGGGTAAAATCATAATAGTTAATAAACAGCCTACAGGGGCTACAGCCTATAGGGGCAACAAACAGGACATAGTTATTAGAAACTAAAAAGCGTAATTCAATTTTAATAGGAATTGGAGTTAATTCAATCAACCAAAGACACTAATGATAAATAAAAACATTTTAATTCCAAATAAAGTAAATATATTGCCTGAAAAGATGGTTCAACTGTCTTCAAACTGCAAAAAAGGGAAAAACAGCCTTTAGAAATTTAAAACACTCAACAACTTTAGGAACAACAATGGAAGAGTTAATACGGTAACTCGTGATCCATCTTCTGTATTGGTTGTAACACAACAATTGCCACACAGATTAATTATATCCTAACTTAGAAAAAACATTTATGAAGTGGCTCGAATATATGATAGAATGACATAATTCATTTGCAGATATTTCTACATATTATCAGGAAGGACTGATAAAAACCATATAAAACAGAATCAAAATTATAGATAGTAAGCAGTACAGTGAAACTAAAGAGTTAAAACCCTACAGTTTATCCAGTCAATATCTTATGGCAATTTGAGAAAAATTATTATCATCTAACTGTGACACAAATCTGTTAATCTGTTAAACAAATAAAAATGAAAATATGGAAAATATATAACAGATAACTGCGGGCACAATTTTGCTGCATTTTAACAATTATTCTAGGGGATAAGCATGAAAATTTGATCTAAGAAAACCAAGTTGCCCAATACAACATCAGCTTAAACTATCTTCACAAATAATTAAAAAAAGGAAACTATTCATTTATTGTTTTAGAAGACTTACGTTATCAGGCAGGCAATAGCCATGATCGATTGGAATAAGGATAGTTGAACCATCTTTACCATCCTTGGAATAAAGCCTAGTTATGGAGTATGACTTCACGAAAGCATATAAAGATTGATTTAGGTCTTTAGTTCTTCAAATTAATTGTAGATATATTTCATTTGTCTATTTGTCTTTTGAATGAGACGATTTGAATGAGACGAAATGCATCTCAGTTGGTCATGTATCTTACTATATATCATGTAGAGTTAGAAATGCTGTAAAAATGCTAAAATTAGTAGAATATATCAACACAAACCACCAACTCTTTTGGACTTCTAATCATAAATTATTATTCTTCTATGTTCTCTATGCTGGAAACCCACACATACAGGTTCATCGATATTTGACGATTTTTTTTTCATGGATTCAAAACTTTGTTGTTCAAAAGACTTGTTGACTCGTTTAAGAGTGCACTTAATTTCATACAACAGTGACATTCTTATTATTAATAGCAATATGTAAGAAACCTTTCAGAATCTTAACTTCAAAAAGAGAGATGAATTCTCCCTTGACTCAAATATTCTCTAATCTGTAGTGTTATCACTATTTCAGATTCCAAACTAAACTACATACAATAGTTCTCATCGGTTGAGTGATTGTGTCATTGGAAAAAAATACAAAGTAATTGCTGTTAAAACAGATACATAAATTAGCAATAACATGATGAATTAACATTTAAAACACAACCAACCAAAATCATCAGAATAGAGTTACAATTCCCTTAAACAACATCATACACTACAGATTTAACACATATCCATCCAGATATCTATGGTATCAGGTATTAGGGTTATTGATTCATTTCTTAATTACGAAGTTACATTTCATTCACTTATACCGATATTTTAATTTATTAATGATATCAGATTCAATGTCAAATTAACCCTCCAAGTCAAAGTGGACTTGCTGTTACCAACTCATGACATTCCAAAAAAAGCTAGCTAAATGTATTTTCAGCATGATCAATTAGAGTAACAATTTGAAATTAGGAACATAATCTATTGTTAACCCAATAGAAAACTCAATTAACTAAATGAGAAAAGGAAAACAAACCTCCTAAACTTGAACAATCTAATGCAGAAGATAACAGAAAAGGAAAAAATAATTATAAATCAAAAGTTGATTAACAAGGTACCTATGTAGGAGCATATTTAGTGAGCAGAATGATCCAGAAAATTATCATCATTAACACATCAAGGAACTGACACGAGCATGCAAATGTCCAAAAAAGAAAAGGAATCATGTGCAAGAAAACTAGCTAAAACATGAAAAACGGCAATTTACACAAACATTTCAAAGACAACACAATGCAATCCAAGGACAATACATGTAACACCCCGAGTTTAAAACACAGCGCGAGTATATATTTTTTTTTAAAATGAATAATTAAAATGATTTTCCAATTCATTACTTCAAAAGAATTGAAATAAAATTTCCTTTAATTCATTTCATAAAAATGTACGTCGTAATTTAATCGATGAACGTAATTAATTAGTTTCATCATAAATATCACTAAGTACTTATCTTTGGAAATTAATAATAAACATTAATACATTTCAAAAGATCAATGTCATAATCCCAAAAGAAAATATCAGAGTGCGGAATGTTTTAGCGGAAAAGTGGTTCCATAATTCCCAAATTAAAAACAAATTATATTTTCCCGCTCAAAATCCTATACATCAAATCTAACTGATCATGCACTAAGCTACAGTAGCACGGTCTCCGCCGCATCCTCTACAAGTCTCGTCTTCAGCCAGCTGTTCGTCCCTCTGCGATGTCCACAAAGACTCCTTATACAAATATCAAGGAAAACTAACGACATCTCCGTCGTTAGTGTAACCGTCGGTGGGACGGATTTGGGGTTCATCTGAGGGCAAAGCCCAATTTCCACAATAATAGTAAAGGGTCACCGACCGAAATTAACAATTATACACATAGCATTTACATCACAGAACAAATACACCCATGGTATAACATATGACAATGATGAAAATTAAGGATGCTCATTTGAAATTTCGTGACATATATGTTTTTTCAAACAGCAGCCAATTAATATGGAAAACATATTGTAAGTACCACTACCATCTCAGCAATCCCAAACATTCATCAAAAAATTCAGATTTTACCACGTACTTATACACGTCACTTTCCAATCATCATCATATAACCAAATCGTGACCCACTGGTCAATCACCCCGATGCAATATGTATATGCTCATGTATTCAACTTCTTGGCATTACCAAGGTGCAGTTGCTCAACAGACCAACACAATTTAAATATGTTTGACTTTAACGGCCCTCAAGACCAGGGTGCAATCTCTCAACAGATCAGCACCAGTGCAGTTGCTCAACAGACCAACACGTTTTATGTATTTGAATGGACCACCACGAACACGCGGCCATTCCGTAGCCCGGATAGAATGGACCATCACGAACACGCGGCCACTCTGAACCCGGATAGAATGGACCACCACGAACACGCGGCCACTCTACAACCCATCACAGTTACTACTTTCATGTGTATTAGCCTCTCACAAGCCAAATACACAGAAGTTAAATCCTCGCACAGATAGAATGGACCACCACGAACACGCGGCCATTCCGTAGCCCACTACTGTGGTTACTACTTAACTTCGCGGACCATCACGGTTACCGCATTACTCTGTGGCCCATCGCGGTCACCACCTGACTTATGAAATGCATGAATATGCAGTGTTTTCTCTTCACTGAAACAGTATGCATTATCAGGAAAATTCAACCTTTCCATCATTTTCCCAAAACCTCTCGACACAATTAATTTCATCATCAACACATAAATGATTAAACATTCAAGCAATCATTATCACTTTACGTTATCTCAAAATTCCATTCTTAATTATCATAAGTCTTTCCCCCAACTCTTAAAATTCATAAAATAGTGTTTAAAACTGAGATTTCTGGAAAATACGAATCTGTATTCGAATACATAAGCCAAAATAGTGCAGAATTAATACTCTGTATTCGAATACAGCTTCCTTGTATTCGAATACAGAGGCTGTCATAGTGCAAAATCAGTATTTTTTTTTCACTACATTAGTAAAGTCTCAAAAACTTCATCACCACCACTTCAAACTGTCACAAAAATTCCATTTTAATTTATCACAACCCTTCCCAATATTCCACAACACGTAGGGTTTATAAAACAATGTTTAAAACTCTAATTTTCTGAGAAACACGAATTTGTATTCGAATACAACTCCCTTGTATTCGAATACAGAAGCATAAAACTGCAATTTCAACACTCTGTATTCGAATACAACATACCTGTAGTCGAATACAGAAGACAAAACAGTGCACATTCAGCATTTTCCCAACATCATTTAAGGTTTTCAAGAACTTCATCATCTCCTCTTCAAAACTATTTCAAAAACTCCTTTTTAAATCATTTCAAACCTTTCCAATGTTTCCCAACACTTTAAAGTTCCCATGGCAGTGTTTAAAACTTGATTTTCTGAAAAACACGAATCTGTATTCGAATACAGCTTCCTTGTATTCGAATACAGAAGCTAAAACTTGAGTTTCTGGAAAAACACGAATCTGTATTCGAATACAGCTCCCTTGTATTCGAATACATAAACAAAAATTGTGAAAGTCAGCATTCTGTATTCGAATACGAGACTGTCGTAGTCGAATACAGTGTTAAAACTTCACTTCTGTATTCGAATACGTCAGAGTCGTAGTCGAATACAGATGCTAAGTCAGAAGCAAAAATCCTTCCTTTGTATTTGAATATAGAGGCCCGTATTCGAATACAAGTTTGAAAACTTGAGTAAAATAGAAGCTTGACAGGTTGCATTCGAATACACTCATGCTGTATTCGAATACACCTTCAAATTCAGTGAAAATTTTCCTTAGACTTCAACACATTTTCAAACTTTTTCTTTTGAAAAACCAACAAAACACCAAAACAAATTCAGCATTCTTTTGAACCACAAAACTCAAGCATTTTTCATCAATAACAACTATTCCAGAAAAACATTTTCGTCATTTAAAATCCTTCTCTTTTGAAAACATCAGCAACACCAGATTTTCATCAACAGAACAGAAACAAAATCATCAACACCAAAGCAACATCACAGTTTTGCTTAAATCCCCCAAACAGAATATCAAACTCAAAACAGAACATGCATTTCCAAACGTTTACATTTTGAGCATTTCTCAAAACAACATGCAGAGTATTTCCAGCATTCTTACATAACCAATCATAACATGCAAAGCATTTTCAGCTTTCTCACACCATCAGAACAACATTAACACATTCAGCCAAACAGCAAGCATCACATACACCAAAACACCAACAAAGTGCATTTTCGCATTTTATAACAACCAGCACAACAGTTTTAAAAATATGCATTTTGATCATCTTCAAAATAACATGCAAGACATTTTTCAGCTTTCCCACACACAAAACAAAACAACATTACTGCATTCAACCAAACAACAACCATCACAGAATCATTACACATCAACAGAATGCATTTTCTTCATCTTTTTTTCTTTTCAAAATGTCATTGCAAAAACAGTTTTTCTTTAAACAATGATGAAAACATCAGTAATGTCATGACAGTTATGCATTTACAGCCCTAATGCAACTAGAAAGTGGAAGGTGCCCTTACCCTTGTTGCGTTTCTGCTACTGCTCTTGTTTCTATTTTCGTTCCCGTTTACGCGTAAAAGATGGGCGAAACTCCCGCTTGCGTTTGCTGCTACGAAAAATGGGTTCTATAGCTCTGGAATGATGAGGGGAACAACTTTTGTACTGGGGGTTTTTCTGGTTTGGTGCTTGGATTTCCAAGTAATATCACTTTTGAGGAACTCCCCTCTTTTTTTTTTTTGAACGAATTGGAAACAAAAAACAGAATGGGAGGGAAGGAGAAGGTGGGTACTGTTACATACAGTAAGGGCAGTAAGGGAGGAGGAATGGTGTTCTGATTTTACCCATCCTTCTCACTCCTATATATAGGCTTGAGTTCTCACCCGACACTTGTCTGATCCTCAGCACTTAACCAATCTCGTCGCAATTAGCCGATAATCCCTTAATTAACTGTCCGTTAATTTAATTACTCGTAATTAAATTAATTTACTCTTCATCCAATAATCTTAATTCATCTTCCAAAATAAATATTTATATATATATATTTACTCAAAACATACATATATTATATATTTTACAAATATCCCCAAAATACACTTAATATTAATTCCATAATTAAATTTTAAATTTAAGGGTCTTACAATACACTTCACAAAAAAGCAAGTACAAATACAGAACACTAGTGCAATTTAATCTTATTACATCTACGATTTTAGATCGGTTGATATACACCCAATTTAATAAATAGGCAGTGACAAATTTGTTATTATTTGTTTGATTTGTTAGATCTGTTATATTTAACCGTTCTAATAAGCATGTTAAAAAAAATTTTGTATGATTTATTAGATCTGTTATATTAAACCGTTCTAACAAATATTTTTTTTTAAATTGAATGATTTGTTAGATCAGTTATATTAAACCGTTCTAATAAACATTTTTTTTTAAATTGAATGATTTGTTGTATTAAACCGTTATAACAAGTATTTTTTTTTTTAAAAAATATTGTATGATTTGTTAGATCTGTTCTATTAAACCGATCTAATAAGCATATTAAAAAAATAATTTATGATTCGTTAGATTTGTTATATTAAATCATTTTAAAAATATTTTTTCTTTTAAATTATATGATTTATTAGATCTGCCGTATTAAATCAATTTAATAATATATTAAAAAAAAGATTTAATGATTTGTTAGATCTGGTATATTAAACCGATTTAACAAATATTTAATCCTTTTCTTCCTTCTTCTCTTCTCTCTCTCCACCTTTTTTTTTTCTTCTCAATTTCTCCCCCACGGTTTCAATTTCACCAAAATCCTTAGGCGCCCTGTAAGGGAAGAAAACCTCTTTCAATAACATTGTTCAGCGCCCTGTGTATTTCGCTTCCCATTCGTAACTTGTACCCATCACTTTGCCCCCAATTCCATTATTCCAATTCACGACCCTAACCCTAAACCCAAAGGAACCTTCTCATGAAATTCTTGAAGCAAAACTCCACCACTGTCTCAGAACCTGGTTCGATTCCATAACCATCTTCTTCTCTATTTAGTTTTCTATGGAGGGCTCTTCAGAGGATCTTGGAGCCCCTGATTCGTGGGAGGTCGCTGATTTGGACGAGTCCATGAACCGCTTGAACCTTTTGATATCTTCCAACAAAGATTCAAAGTCTCACGACCATGCCGACGGTGGTACTTCACCGCATCTTCCTCCTTCGTCTTCTTCCACCAGTGGCGATAAGGTTTCCGATTATGCCGTCAATCAAGTTGATCAGTTCCTTCGTGAAGCGATTCAAAACCCTCGTGAACGCCTTTCAGGTAGGTTTACTCACATTTATACATATATAACATATTTTTCTGATTAATCGCTACTTCAATTGTCAAATTTATATATAAAAATAGGTTCCTAATATTGTAGATATTTAGATACGTGTTTTGAGTACGTTTACTCTATTAGTGCTCTATATTCTCCAACTCGGTCCCGATCATCATCAACGTGCTCTCCTTCGAGTAATAATCAATTTTACATCTATAATTTACTTATTTATCATCATTAATTTAATTGTTACTTACTTTGTATAATAGGTTGAGCATGTAATCAAGGAACAGAATATGTTAGATGTGTATGATGAAATTGAAGGATATTGCAACCTCTTGATTGAAAGGGTTCACCTCATTGCACAACAAAGGTTTCTCAATTTTACTTTCATCATCAAATGCTGCTGATTTGTTTTTTGCATTCATGATTTTGTTGTTACCCAAATTTTTTATAGAGAATGTCCTGATGAACTACAAGAAGCAGCATCAGGAGTACTCTTTGCGGCATCAAGGTGTGGTGATTTTCCAGAGATTCAAGAGATTCGTGCAATTCTTACTTCTAGGTTTGGGAAAGAATTCGCTGCACGTGCTATTGAATTAAGGAACAACTGTAAAGTCCATCCTAAGGTATATATATATGATCAAATTAATCATACTTGGGAAACCTTAAGTTTCATTCATAATATAAAATTATTGCAATAACTTTGCAGTAGGAATGAAGGCTTAATTGGCCAAATTCTGTATTCAAAGTATTTTTTGTATATTTATTCTTTTAAACTGTTGTTTTTCTAATAAGAGTATTTTATTTATAGATAATCACAAAGCTTTCAACGAGGATGCCGAGCTTAGAAAGCAGAATGAAGGTACTCAAACAAATTGCTTCTGAGAACAATATTACTCTGCAGCTTGAACAAGCTATAAATGAGGTACAAAATTAACTAACACAATCTCATTATTTTTTTCACTTTTAAACACAAAGTTCTTAAGAAGGTTGTTGTGCATTGCGATCAATGCAGGATCAAGTAACAAATGAGGAAAATCAAAAGCAGCACAAGTCTGAGATAAAAGAAGAAGAGAATGTCCACATTTTGGTTAGTGAAGGAAAAGGGGATGAATTTTCTGATTCATTTAAGGGTAGGAAAAAGTATAAGGATGTAGCTGATGCAGCACAAGCAGCTTTTGAATCAGCAGCATATGCTGCAGCTGCTGCTAGAGCAGCTGTGGAACTCTCAAGATTCCAATCACATGATCCTGATAATGATGATGATCATAATAGTTCAAGTCCTCAACCAAGAAAAGTGTTTGATAAACATGATTCTGTGAAAGCCATGTCTCCAAAAGATTCAGTGAGTGCAATAGTTTCCGCTCAGAAAATGGATCATTTCATCATCATGTTGGAAATTTCATTCCACAGGAGCACAAATTATTGCATCCAAACTCATCTGTTATACCTTTGCCACAATCACTCTCATCCTCCTCCCTACCTCTTTCTACCGATGCAATAGTGGGTTCTTAAGACTCAAAGTATGTGAATGTGAGCTCTCTTTTTAACACTAATTACCATATCTGAATCTCATCTTTTTGGTTTCTGTGAGAAAAAAATACTGTGTATTGTCTATGTATACCGATTTTACCGTTGATTTTGTCACCTGTCAATGCAAAACTGTTTACATCGACAATGCATAACTATTAAATTCTAAACTTAATGCTTGTCTATTAATCATGATCTATGGCTAGTTTCATTTTCCAAATTTTGTCATATATATCATTCTAGTGGTTTACACATTTTACCTATTTACAGGAACCTTCTAAAGGTTTGCCAGAGTTATTGGATTATATTTCATGTTTGGCTCACTTAGCTGTTTTTGGAATTCTTGGGGTAATATGATAACCTTCTCACTTACCTTTAATTGTTGGATATATTGATACTGATGATGGTAACTTATAGGCTAATACATAAAGTGTCATAATAATATATATGCAGGTCCTCACAAGATATTTACTGCAAAAGTTATTTGGCCCTGGGGTTGCTGGTGTAACAAACAACCAAACTATTCTTTACCTTGATCTTCCTTCTAATATGGTATGTCCCCTTTTTCATCTTTATTATTTTTCTGGATATTTTATATGTATTGTGGTGTGTTTCACAAAGATGAATACTCAGAAAAATTGTTCGGCCAGAAGTATAGCTATTAGACAATATGGTAATCATAACATTCTTAAAAGCAGAACACAATATATATTAAATTCACCATATCTATTGCTTTTTCTAACAACACAGAAAAAGAGAGATTAACCACCTCTTGGAGGTGGGTCCAAATAGAAATTTTATATTCATTCTCTCATAGACCATGACAGAAGATTAGCACCTTTTGTATTTTGAACTTCTTAAATCCTTAATTAACAGGATATACAATAAAAAAAAATGTTTTGATTCTTGCTAATTAGTTCCAAATCTTGCTTTACTACAGTCAATTTAGAAGTTCTGAATGCTTTTAGGTGAAAGTGAAAAGATAACATGATGCTAATGCAATTTTTAATTTTTTTTTATATTTCATTCCAGATTGGTTCATTTCTTATGGGATGGTTTGGTGTTGTATTCAAAAAAGTTTGGTGTTGTATTCAAAAAAGACATATCTCAAGTGTCAGAGCATCTAGCCATAGCAATAACAACTGGTTACTTGGGGAGCCTTACAACCTTCAGTGGCTGGAATCAAAAAATGCTTGAACTCGCTGTTACCGGTCACTGGCTCTTCTCTGCACTTGGCTTTCTAACAGGTAATTAAGTTCATTTCATGAGTGTGTAAATTATAATATAATTCTAAGGTTGAGCTTTTTCCAGCTTGTAGATAAATTGATTTTTTTTTCCATCAGCATGGCTTAATTGATAAGACATGTTGCTTTACTATTGGAAATTTACAGGTTTATTTCTTGTTGCATTTTCTATCATATTTGGGATTGAAACTGCAAAGGGTTTTAGGTGGCTTCTCAACAGGCTGAATATTATTACAAGTTCAGAAAATGGTATCTCTAAGATCAATTGCCAAGTCGTCAGCTACCGGCGCCAAATGACAGTTATGGTGATCTTCTTGGTGATATTGGGTGTATTATGGGGTGTTAGTGGTGCATTAGTACAGGCTAAAGTCAAGAATGGTGGCAGTGCTGCTCAGTTGTGGTTTGCTTGCATGGTTGGACCTGTAGGTGTGTGGATTAGATGGTTCTTAGCGAGGCATAATGGACGTGGATTAGGAAAGGAAGGTTTATTTAAATGGATGCCATTTGGGACTCTAATTGCCAATGTATCAGATGCTTCTGTTATGGCTGCACTTTCTACTATAAAGAATTCGGTAAGTTTCTTTGTCATCATTCATGTTCTAGTTCCCATGTCTGACTTGCATCACCTAATCTCTAAATTGGTAGTCTATGAAACAGTGCTATAGTGCCACTAGAGCACCTATTTGACAACAATTTGTGTTAAATAGCTTAACGCAGTACAATAGCAATTTGTTTAAATTCCACTATATTATAGTGATATAGCCTGCTATGTAACAACACTGTTAAATATAAGTTACATTTATGAATAAGTACCAAAAAGATTGGAGTTGTGCTGATTGGAGCTTCATAATATGATTTTGTGTTGCTGATTGCAATTGGTCTGCGGCAGTATAGAAGAAAGCATTGATGGGGTGACTAATGCCTTTAGAAGTTTTAGGATTATTTCTAAACGTGTTCCTACATGCAGGTCCTTAAGCTTACTTTCTGCTTCTAAATAGTTGGTAATCTAATTTGGGGATAGCTTGTATCATGGGTGAGGTGGCAGTGTTGCACTCTGAGCCTCTGCACTTTGAATGCAATGACATGAAACATGTGACTGAAGAAGATGTTTTTCCACCAAAATCAAATCCAGAATGCTTACCTGAAGAAAATTCAAGTCAATCTATAAAAACAAATCATTTGCAAGATTAAGGATATATGGAATATGGGTGATTACTTATAAATTCAAGTCAATTCAGAATGCATTGTAATAAATATAAGATTTTTATGACTCATTATTATTGATTTTTAAATGTAAAGCTTTGTATGAAGTTTTGTGTTTTATGGTTGAATGAGAAATTCTAGTTAATATTGTAAAGTGTGAAACTATGTTTATGCATATGTGATGAATCAAAGTTATGAAGAAAAAAATTTAAAAAGTTAATTATTTAAATAAGTTGACTCATCAATATAATAAATCAATTTTGAATTTGATTTGTTAGATTGGTTCAAATTTAACCGATCTAATAAATCAATTTTGAATTTGACTTGTTAGATTGGTTCAAATTTAATCGATCTAATAAATCAATTTTGAATTTGACTTGTTAGATTGGTTCATTTTAGCAATTTAATAGTTAACTATTTATTACAATGCTTGATGTTAGATCGGGCAAGTAACCGATCTAATATGTATATAAGAACCGATGTAACAAGGTTAAATTGCACTAAGCATCATGGAACAATGAAACTAGTTTCAACCAGTAAATTCACTACATTGCGACTACTTTCAACCAGAAACAGAAATAGTAACATTCAAAACCCTAAATCCACTACATAAATTGTATAACAGAATGAAAAAGAGGAATTAATTGTATGAACTCCACTAATAACAGTGAAACAATTCGAACAATTAACAGTGAAACAATTTGAGATTGCTAAGTAATTACAAAATTACCTGAGAAAGCAACAAACACTTGCTCACAGAGGGAAACACTTCTCGTTGGTGAAAGAAATTGATATTAGCGAAGCTTTTAGGTTTTTCGACGTTGTTAGTATTGGTAGAGTTTTTGATTGGAGACTTGATGAAATTGAAGTGAAACTCGGTGACGGCGGTGGCAAAGAAATTGAAAAGAAAAAAAAGGTGGAAAGAGAGAGAAGAGAAGAAGAAGCTCTTCATATAGGAAGAAGAAGCTGTTTTGTGGTAAATGGTGACAAATTGCGATTGAGAACCACTGTAAGCTTAGCCACTGAGAACCACCGTGAAGAAACGAAATTGACGTGAAGGAACGAAATTGATCTGTTATATTTTCTAATTTAGGGGAATTTTTTTTTAAATATTTGTTAGATCGGTTAATATAGCAGATCTAATAAATTATACAATTTTTTTTTAAATATTTGTTAGATCGGTTAAATATAACAGATCTAACAAATCATTTAATTTTAAAAAAAAAATGCTTGTTATGATTGGTTTAATATAACAGATCTAACAAACCAATCATTAAAAAAAAAATGCTTGTTAGAACGGTTTAATATAACAGATCTAACAAATCAAACAATTTTTTTTAATGCTTATTAGAACGGTTTAATATAACAGTTATAACAAATCAAACAATATTTTTTAATATGTTTATTAGAACGGTTTAATATAACAGATTTAACAAATCAAATAAATAATAACAAATTTGTCACCACCACCTATTTATTACATCGTGTATAACAACCGATCTAAAATTACATATGTAATAAGATTAAATTGCACTAGTGCTTATTTTATAAACAAGCTTCAATGGTATTTATTCAAATATAATATGTATTTGAGGGAATGCAGAATCTGTGTAAATAATTGGAACAAAATTAAGTATTTATCTTGCTTCCAAGCATTCTCAAAGCAGCAGTATATTTACGCAATTACAGCTTGTATGATTGTGCATGTAGCTGTAATTAAATTGTTCTACTGTTTCTAAAATAGAAATTCACATAATGAAACTTCAACCAATGATTATATATATACACACTCACTTTATGCCTTTGATGTTATTGACATGTATACTTTATAAAATTTTGTAGTAGAGAAACTATCAAAAAAGCTCTTGATAACTATTTTATATCATTAGAAATGATAGTTTGGAGTCTTTAAATCCTAACGACATAATGATTTTGGAGAGTAGAAAAGAAAGATATACATTGAAAGTACAATTTAGTATGGTCCAATCAAATTATTTATGTTATGCGCCTTTCTTTTGTTGGGGAGCAAGTTGTAACACCCTGATGTTAGATTAATGCTACTATTGACACTTTGTGATTATTCAATAACTTTTAAAACAAATCGATTCGTTCAAATTGGGACTCTTATATTCTGTAAAATTTGCAAGGTTGATGAAATTCTGCTTTAAACGTTATACTCAATTTAGTTACTTTAATAAAAGCTAATTCGTTTAAATGTTTAGAAACTAACTTGACTAGGCAAAATATTTTGATCCATACACATAACGACACATTCCAAAATATTATATTGTGAGTTATTTCAAAATATTATATTTTTATCAAATGAAATACAAAAAATTCAATTTACTTTATTTAAATTTATCAAAATATAAATTGTAAATAACATCCAAATACAACTTGAAGCTAATACTAATGTTCTTACTATTTAACAAGAGTCATCATTTTAATACTTTTTAAAGAAAATTCATCAATCAAATCTTCATATTGTATTGTCTACAAAAGATCATTCTCAATTGCTATCAATTCTAAAGCAATAAGTCTTTTTTAAGGTTGACCGCAAGTAAGACTTCAAAAAGTTCAATTTTGAAAATCTTCTTTCTACAGAAGAAATTGTCACATGAATAGTCAACAAAATTCTATATGCAATAATTGTAATAGGAAAACAATGTAAGTCTTTCAAAAATCTTAATATATCAATAAGTCCAATTTTTTCACCAAACACGATTTTCCTTAGTAACTTAAACTCCACAAATAATTCATTCCCATCAATATTAGATTGCTCATTATGTTTCACGCATGTTCAAAATGACAACAACAAGACTTCAAAGTTGTATCATCCAATGATTGTAACTTGTGAGAAGTAAACAAGAAGTCAAAAATACTTTCATACTCTTCGTATTGCTCAAATCTCTTATTAAGAGAAACACGGTAAAGAAAATAATTAACCTTAAAAGATTCCTCTTCAGATAGCTTAACTGATCGAGTATTCAAATTCTCATCAAACTGTCATTTTCTTTGAATTATACACCTTAGAGGAAATACTGGGTTGATATTCAATTCAATAGCAATTTCCTTAGCATTATCCAAAGAATTATAAAAATCAGTTTCTCTATATCCCTCAAAACATGAAATCAACCACATTATTTTTTTTACAGCAACATCAATAAGCATATCTTTTGATTTTAAAAGCTTATTAACCAAATTAATTGCGAGTAATATTTCAAGCTAAATAATTATAGCCATTAAAAACTCAAAATTAACAGTTCATTTGTTGCTTAGGAGTTAGTTTCACTTCTTATTTCCTATCGAGATCCTTTTCCCCAATTCAAGTAAAGCTTCTCTAAAATATAACATTTGAGCTCTTATAGCTTTGACACTATCTACATGACTCTCCAAACAAGTTGATGACATGAATTTTGGAGTCAATCCTTTTACATTACCTTTCAAAATTTGCCATTTCTTAGTAGAATTGGCAAAAATTGTATAAATGTGTTGAACAACTCTAAAAAAATCTTTAGCTTTAATACAAGAGTTAGCCTTATCACACAATGCCAAATTAAGCCTATGACAACCACAAGGAGTATACAAGAATATCATATTTATGTTTAAAAGTTTCTTTTGTACACCTTGATGTTTTTCTTTCATATTTGACTCATTATCATTACCTTGTCCTTTCACATCAAATAGGTCAATATCAAGATTTTTCAATTCATTTTGTAAAACATCAAAAAGCCCTTGGAGAGTTGTGTCATTCAAATTCAAAAATTATAAAAAAAGATTCCTCAGTAGTAACAAAATTTGAAGAAACATCCACATAGTGACTAACATCAGGAGTATAATCAAGTATCACTGAGAATACTTTGTTTGTTTAATTTTTCTAATGATTTCAGTTTTAATTGCAAAAGCAAGCAAACATATTACCTCATTTTGTATGTTGTGTCCAAGATAATGAAAGTGAACATTATCATTTGTAATATGTGTAACATGTTCTTGTTGGAACCAAGTTGGTTCTAAGTACTTAGGATTTTGATGCTTACAAATGTACTCAATGTAAACTTATTTTGTACTTTGAATTATTAAGTTAAATGCCCCAGAAACTGAAGGAAACAGAAGCAGAGATCAAAGGAAAATGAATTCTGAAATTTCTAGAAGATGTTCCAGGATGTCAAAACATCACCAGAGGATACGTTTGGTGGCCCAGAACAGAAGGAATAAAAAATCATAATGAAACATGGATCATATCATTGGAAAGCCTGCTAGAAGGAGAGTTGTTCCAGACAAACAGGAGTCGAATATCAATTTTATTCCAGAAGTTATTCTGACCAGAAGATGGCCTGGCAGTGAAAAATTACACAGTCCAGACTTGTTCCAGACTTGACCAGAAGGTATGTTTATGAGTCCAGAACAAGAGGATCAATTCAGATTTGGCCCAGATCATGAGATAGCATGATTCAGGGCATGGAACTAAGTCCAGACCAAAAGAAATGAGTTCCAGAATCAATCCAGACCTGGTCCAAAATTAAAGGTAAAATGTCCAGACTGAAATATTTTTTGTTCAAGTTAATTTCAGTTTGTTCCAGACCAAAGTCAGAATCTGTCCAGATCAGAGTAAAAATTTCCAGATCAATGGTTCAGAAATAATTATTTGGTCCAGTGATGATCCAGATCAGAAAATCAGACCATGGCCCAGTGGTGGCCAAAATCAGAGGGTTAGGAAGTGTGGTCCAGGAATGGCCGAAATCAGAGGATCACAAAATATGAAATAGGCTGGTCCAGATGTGGACTATCGCATTAAGATCCAATGGTGCAGATTTGATCATGAGAATTAAAGAATCTGAGAAAAACGCTCAAAATAGAAGCTGAGCAAAATGCTCAAAACAGATCAGTGAGCAAAAGGCTCAAAACAGAATCTGAGCAAAATACTCCAGAATATTTTCAAAACAGATTAATCTAAATATACTGCAGAAGTAAAGCATCAGTGAAGTTCTAAAGTTCAACTATAAATAGAGACTTAATGCTGAAGAATAAAGCATTGAAAATCAAAAAAGAGTCATACACTTCCAAAGCAACCACTCTCAAATTTTCATATAAGTCAATTGTGAGTTTCAGCTTTCAAGAAGCAAGTACTCGGTTATTTTCTTTCCACTGTGGCAAATCTAAGTTGTTGAAGTAGAGTCTACAATCTGAGGGAGTCAGTAGAGGTAGCAGGTTACTTGGCAATTAGATAGGGTTGTATTTAAGTTGTTGAAGTAGAGTCTACAAACTGAGGGATTCAGAAAGGGTAGCAAGGTACTTAGCAATTAGATTCATAGTGTTGTGAATTCTTCTACAATCTGGGGTGTCAGATTGGCTGAAGACAAGGTTGTTTTCCTCAAGAAGTCTAGGATTGTTAGACTATTGAGAAGACTGACTTGGAGGGTCAGTAGCAAGGTTGTAATTCAAGATTGAATTAGTGAAATCTTTCAAGGCGAAGGGACTGGACGTAGCCTCGTTAACGGTGAACCAGTATAAAATTTGTGAGTTTTTATTTTTATTTTTATCCGCTGCTAACTTTGTTTTAATTATACATCAAGTTTTGTTTTGAAAGTATTAAAACAGGAAAATTATTCAAGTTAAGTCAAACACAATTCAACCCCCCTTCTCGTGTTTGCACCTTCAGTTCTTGGACAATGTTATTTGACAATTTGGTAAAATTCAGCTAACATTTTAACTAAGCCCAAAAAGTTAGCATTGCTATATTGGTATAATCTCTCTTTAGAATCACGAAAGGCCAAACTATGTTTAGCAATAATTTCACTATTGAAATAATTTAAAAAAAAAAAACATTTTTCCAGTGTTCCTTTTGCTTCTCAATTGGTCTTTCTGCCGTTTTATCAGTAGTTTGACCCTTTTTCTACCTTTGGCACAACTCTTCAAGAGCTCCTGCTTGAGATTGAGTTAACTCTTTAAGTTTTTCCTTTTTCTTACTCTTCTCATATTGAGACATATACTATCAAATCTTAGGAGGCATAGTAAAAAACTTGGATTTTCTAACGATTGTGTTAGTTAATAATCAACTCCACATCGTTTACCAGCAAGTGATCTAATAGATTACGAGCAAACGATCTATTAGTACCATTGTGTTCCTATAGTAAATTATACCAAGGAAAATCAATTAGAGGGATGTTACAATATTCATTTGCCTATATGGCTCGATCATGAATAAAAGTTTCAAACAATTTGAGTTATTTTTTTTTTATAAAACGAAAAACACCCTCTTAAAAATTAAAGTGTTACACTTGCGTTTGGTTTGGCCTTGTCACTCCATGTTCATTTCTTTGTATTATATTAATGTTATTAATTAGTGAAAATCATAATTGATGACATTAGAATGCCAACATAGATGGATTGTCTATGTTATCATGTGATGCCTTTGCACTTTAAATTTAGTTTTATAAAAAACACAATTTACAAAATATGACACAATAAACAATTTTATTTGAGATTATATACATATAATCTCATCCAAACACGATTATTTTTTCATAATATTGTATTACTCGGTTTGTAAATGATGGTGTTGGACTAGGAACTTAATTTAGTGTACACATGTACAATGGTTTGCAGCACATACAGCAATAAGGCTAGGTGGACAAGGTCTTATACGTTGACAATCGCCATCACTCCTAGATAATCCATTTATGTTACCACTCACTTTCTTGGTTTGTTAATAGTGTACACATGTACACTCATTTGCAACACACACGGCAACAAGACTAGATGAACAATGATAGTTATGTTGACAATCGTCGTTTGTTGCACAAAATCCATATCTCTCCACACTCACTCCTCTAGCATGTGATTCCATACGTATATCTACGTACACAAACATTACATGGACATTAGAATATTTTTATATAAAAAATATGATTATTTTTATAACATTGATTAAAGTGAAAAATCAACAAGATAATCCATAATAATATACTAATTGTTATTATACCTGATGAAATGATAAAAAATGCCAACAAAAATGCCATTGCGAAGGAAGAATTTCTTACAATTTCCATTTTTTTCATTTGAATATGTTGTCTACAAGTACATTTATATAGACAATATTTCACCTAGGAAATCAAATAATTTTTATGGAGAATGACTATAAATATGGTAGTGTTATAAAATCTCTTCAATATTTTTACTTTTTAATAGTTATATAATAAAAAGATTTTATAACACTACCATATTTATAGTCATTCTCCATAAAAATTATTTGATTTCCTAGGTGGAATATTGCCTATATAAATGTACTTGTAGACAACATATTTAAATGACAAAAAAATGGAAATTGTAAGAAATTCTTCTTTAGCAATAGCATTTTTGTTGGCATTATTTTAATCATTGTTGTAGAATATTTGACTAGACTTTTAATATTTTTATAATATATATATATATATATATATATATATATTATGTTTTATTATTTTAAATACAAGAAAATGGTAAGCACTTGAAGCAGTTTTTTAATATTGCATGAAAGGTAAACATAATGGCTTTCAAATTAATGTATTAAATAATAATATGAAATATTATATTGAAGATTTATACATTTATGACGTTTAAGATAAATAAATATTTCAGTAAAGTATAAATGATTAAAATTATAAAATATTGTATTTAAGACTTTTATATTTATGACATTTATGATAAGTATTACAAAATATATCATAAAGTATACCATGTATGAAAAAATTTCGGTCAGAAAATATAGATACAAAATATATTATGTTAAGTTGGTTTTTTTTATTATAAATTTTAGTAACTTGAACTAAATGGCTGAATTTTTTTTTCGACAAATAAAGTTTATTAGTTTTTTCTGTTATAAATTTTTACATTTTTGATAGTAATTGTTAGTTTTTTTTTTTATTATTATAAGATGATATAAATAGTTAGGATGATGTGGCTCTAAAAGATGTTTGAAAAAAATGTTTGAAAAGATGTTTGAAAAAAATTAAAATGTTTGTTCACATTATATTTTAATGAATAAATTAGGATATTTGAATCATATTCACATGACAAAAAACATTATCTTTAGTGTCAGTAAAAAATTGTAGACGTTTAATTCAAATTATTTATTCCAACAAAACTTTGTATTGTTGTTTATATTTACCTAATACCTACTTATTGTAGCCATCACTATACCATTGTGAGAATCTTTTGTCCCTTAATTTAAACATTTGGTTTTAGCTACTGACATTTCACCATTGGTATATAGTTTATCCATAATTTACAAAATGTTATAGTATGGTTTTGATTTTGTTGCTATACATTTCAGTGATAAGGTCTTCTAATAGGATGTAAAAAGATCACACTATCTATTGAGGTAGAATCGATTTCATCATCATTTGTGAGAGGTCTATTGAACCTAGTTTCTACCTAGTTAGATATTGCAAACAAAAGGTCAAACATTCATTGGCCAAAAAACTTTTTGCAATTGATCCTTCTAAATGAGCTCTATTACGTACAAAGGACTTAAGAATAAGAAAAAACTGGAAGGGAAATTATTTATATATTTCTGCTCGCAACATCGAAAAAAAACTCGTTTAACACTTTGAATTAAAAAAATTGTTATAAACTATTTGTACCTCTTAATTGGGTATATTCATTAATATTGTACCGGTCCAGCAAGTTGGGCTTCATATGTAACACCCCAAATTTTATAGTAGATTTTTTAATTAAATAAAATATTAGAATTAATTTTAATTATATGCGTGTTTGCTATGATGCGATTAGTTTTTTAGATATTTGATTTAATTGTTAAAATTATATTTGTTTATTTATTTTATTTATGTGAAGGAAGAATAATATTATGTTAGAATGAGTATTTTGGAGAAAAATTTCTAATATAGATGAGTAAAATAAATTATTTTTTTATTAAAGACTTTTAAAAATACTAGAAAATTGATTTTGGACCCGACAACTATTTACACCCCTATTTTGTACTTCTACATAATAATTTGGGCTATTATTGTTAATGAATTGGTCTTTTCATTCCTACACCTGTAGGTTGCTCATTACACTCTCATTTCTTCCTCGGACTCCCCTGTTTTGGGCCTTATAGTCTATTTTACTCCTGCACCTATACATCTTCTATCTACACCCCTCCATCCGCAATTAAAAAAAAGAAGACAAATAGATGACATTAGCAACAACAAAAACGCTAAACCCTCTTTCTCTCAAATTCACTACCACCAATTCCTTACCATTTGAATCAATCCAAACCTCTACCCCACACAAAATTGGCCACCAAATCCATTTTTGGCATCAATTTTATCATTCGTGATTCTATTTCATAAAAAACAGCTACGTTTCTTTCCTTCGACGAGTGGTTTTCGGCAATTTTGATTACCAAATTTGTCATCTAAAAAAACTGGCATCATTTTTGGATTCCTCTCGTCGAAACCTTCAAGAATCACTTCTCATTTGCATTTTTCAGTAAAGTCGACGTCAGACCTTTCCGGCTCGACGACGAGTCAGTGAGACTTTCTTTGCAGTTTTTCCTCACCGTTTTGAATCGACTTTTGCTCATAAAATTATTATTAATTATTTAACATTGATTTTAACAATTTGGTGAACTCGCTGTTTATTCGAATTCCTTTGTTGTATGTTGTCGATCTGCAGTTCCCGTTGAAAACTCCCATTGATTTATGTGTTTAAGAAATTGTCAAAAATAAGGTATGGGGTTAGAGAGTGTTTGAATTCATGAGTTTGTTATATTGTGAGATGAATGGGAAAACCCTATTTTGCAAGGATTCATTCAGGGCTCGCTACGTACAGCAGTAGCCCTTTGAGAGATAAAAATATGGAAATTGTGAGATTAAAATGCGGAACAGAAACATTTATAAGGTGTTAATTGATTTAATTTCGTTCAAATGTGTGCTATTTAATATTATTGTGATATTGGGCGTCAAATGAATTTTGTGCATAGGTTTGATTAGACGAGTTTGTGTGATGAAATGCTAAAAGATGGATGCATTGCATGATATAAGATTATGTGACGTGATAATAAAAGATGGATGCAGCATGTTAACTTTATGTGATGTTGATGATGTATGATTGATGATAGAGATTTTATAAATATGTGATAAGTTTATCTATTGATGTATGATTGATGATAGTGATTTTATAAATCGGTGATAAGTTTATCTATTGATGTATGATTGATGATAGTGATGTTATAAATTTGTGATGAGTTCATGTGACGATGGTGGTCATGTATAGTTAATGATACTTATATTATAAATTTGTGATGAGAATATTGAAGTAACTCCATAGTTGATGAAATAGTGGTGATTCCAACTTGTGCTTGAGATGATGGTCTTAATGAAGTATCACAGGCCATTGAGGGGAGAAATTAGATATTATTTCTTTAAAGTGGAGATTATCTTGTCATCATATAGATATGTAGGGCCTGACAAGCCTAGTGATGTTGGGGCAGTAAAATTGAATAAGCCTAATCGTGATGGTCTACTATCAAGCCTGAAGGCAAGGTTGTTAGACCTTGGAGGTATTATGATGGGGAATTCTTAGGTGACTTAGAGGTTTCCTTCCAAATTTTGGAAGCCACCATAAAACACAAGTTTACCGCGAGTGTTGCGTATATTTGTCTCGAGTTGAGTTGAGGGGATCTATGAGAATAGGGTCAATTTAAATTGTTCAATCACTCGCGTGGGTGGTGGAATAATATCAAGCCTCCTTGCCAAGTACTTCAGAGTTAGAATGGTACCAAATTGTGAAAAAGTAGAGTCTAACATTATGCATAGCATTGCATTTTCTTGTGATTGTCTTGTTGTGATTAATGTGTTTTCAATATTGAGAATAATTGTTCCTCTTTGATGATTTGATGCATATTATAATGAGATAATGGTTTTACGTGAGTGACTTTGATGTTATAAAATGATATTATTTTGTTGATTATTTTAATATATAATAATGTGTTATGATACAGTCTATTTTGATTATTTGCGTGTTCTTCTTGTTTATATTATACTATCAACATGATTTGGAAACTCATTTCCTTTGTGTTTGTGTTTGACTGTGTAACAACCCTCTCACTAGCTTAGAAATATTTATAAGATTGAAGTACTAATTAGAATTACTATAATTTTATTAATTGGTAATGTTGTGTTTTTAGTAATATTAATTTTCGGTCAAGGGTAGAATAGGAAAGTGGTAGTGTTGAAAAGTCCAAGTGACAAAGAAAGAATATGCCACTTTTATTTCTCTATCTTTCTCCTTCATTGATAGGTACAAACCCATCTTCCACCTTAATTGGAGCAAGGAGGAAAGACTGAAGAAATTGAGAGCTGAAATAGTAGATAACTTCCCCAAATCAACTCAAATTGATGAGGAATTTCCTTAGAAAATGTAAGACCCTTAAATTTAAATTAAATTATGGATTTAATATCAAGTGTATTTTGGAATATTTGTAAAATATTTAATATATGTATATGTTGGAACCAAGTTGGTTCTAAGTACTTAGGATTTTGATGGTTACAAAAGCACTCAATGTAATCTTATTTTGTACCTTGAATTATTAAATTAAATACAATCAGAATATGAAGAAATCAGAAGCAGAAGATCAAAGGAAAATGAATTCTGGAATTTCCAGAAGATGTTCCAGGATGTCAAAACATCACCAGAAGATATGTTTTCTGGCCCAGAACAGAAGGAAGAAAAATCAGAAGGAAACATGGATCATACCAGAGGAAAGCCTGCCAGAGGGAGAGTTGATCTTGACCAAGAGGAATCAAATATCAAATTGATTCCAGAAGTTATTGTGACCAGAAGATGGCCTGGCAGTGAAATATTAAACTGCCCAGACTTGTTCCAGACTCAACCAGAAGCTATGTTTAAGGGTCCAGAACAAGAGAATCAATCCAGATATGACCCAAACCATAAGATAGCATGATTCAGGGCATGAATCTAAGTCCAGATCAAAAGAAATGAATTCCAGAATCAATCCAGACCTGGTCCAAAATCAAAGGTAAAATGTCCAGACTGAAATATTTATTGTCCAGATTTAATTTCAATTTAATCCAGACCAAAGTCCAGAATTAGTCCAGAACAGAGGGAAGATTTCCAGATCAATAGTTCAGAATTAATTATTTGGTCTAGTGATGGTCCAGATCAGAAGATCAGACCATGGCCCAGTATTGGCCGAAATCAGAGGGACAGAATGTGCAGTCCAGCAAAGGCCGAGTTCAGAGGATTATACATTATCAGGTGCGCATCCAGGATGGCCGAAATTAGAAGATCAGAGGGTCAGAAAGTGTGGTCCAGGGATAGCCGAAATCAGAGGATCACAGCATATCAATTAGGTTGGTCCAGATGTGGACTAGCGCATGAAGATCCAATGGTCCAAATTTAATCAGGAAAATTATACGTTGGATAATTTAATTTATTTTGATCAAAGGATTAAAAAGATTTGTTACAAAAATAAAGTGAGGTGTTGTGGAATTCAGGAGCTGTGGCGGGAAGGAACCAACAGATTTTTGGCCAATTATTTTGAAAGAAAATCTGAAGATATGTTTTTTATTTAAATAAAACCCAATTGGTCAAGTTATTTTTGCAAGAGAATCCAGCAAGATTCAGTTCGAAATTAAGCTTGGAAGAGGCCCAAATCTGCATCTATAAAAGGAGGCTCAAGGCAGAATACTTATTATCGAAAATCACAAAAGAGTCATACACTTCCAAAAGCAAACACCCAAATTTTCAGAGAAGTCAATTGTGAGTTCCAGCTTTCAAGAAGCAAGTACTCTTGTTATTTTCGTTCCACTGTGTCAAATCTAAGTTGTTGAAGTAGAGTCTACAATCTGAGGGAGTCAGTAGAGGTAGCAGGTTACTTGGCAATTAGATTCATAGTGTTGTGTGTTAAATCTAAGTTGTTGAAGTAGAGTCTACAATCTGAGGGAGTCAGAAGGGGTAGCAGGTTACTTGGCAATTAGATTTATAGTGTTGTGATTTCTTCTACAATCTGGGATTGTCAGATTGGCTGAAGACAGGAGCTGCATTCCTCAAAGAAGTCTAGGATTGTTAGACTGCTTGAGAAGACTGACTTGGAGGGTCAGTAGCAAGGTTGTAATTCAAGGTTTGAATTAGTGAAATCCTTCAAGGTGAAGGGACTGGACGTAGCCTCGTTAACGGTGAACTAGTATAAAAACTGTGAGTTTTACTTTTACTTTTTATCCGCTGCTAACTCTGTTTTTAATTATACATCAAGTTTTGTTTTAAAAGTATAAAAACAGGAAAAGTATTCAAGTTAAGTCAAACATAATTCAACCCCCGCTTCTCGTGTTTGCACCTTCAGTATATATATATATATATATATATATATATATTTGAGATTGAATTAAAATTATTGGACGAAGGATAAATTAATTTAATTACGAGTAATTAAATATCGACAATGATCAAGATTTTATCTGTCAACAGAATTGCGACGGGAGTAGTTAGTTACTTGATGGTCAAGTAATATAATAACATTATATGTGTGTATAGTAAGTGAGGGTATGTGTATATATATATATGTGTGTGTGTGTGTGTGTGTGTGGACTGTGAGAAGGAAACAAAACAGAAAATCAGAAAAATCAGCAGTTTCCTTTCCTTTCCTCACCTGCCCGCGTACCTTCTTTCTTCTTCTTCCTTTGTTCAGTTCTGTTTTATGTTGGTGGTAACAAAAGAGCATTCTCAAAACTCAAATTACTTGGAAATCCAAGCGTCGAAATAGAAAGTGTCAAGAAGGAAAGTTGTTCCTCTCATCGTTACGGTGCTAGAGAACCAACTTTGGTAGCGACGACGCGAGCGGGAGTTTCGCCGGTTTTTGTCGCGGTAACGTAAACGAGAAAGAAAACGTAACTAAGGTAAGGGGCACCTTCCAACTTTCTAGATTGCATATAGGGCTGTAAATGCATGTTTGATGGATTGATTATTATGTTATGTTGTTAAAAATCGGGGATGATCATTGTTATGTTGTTGGAGTTAAGATGCATGCATGTTTGTGGGGACTGTTGTTGTTATCTTGTTGCTGAGATATTGATGTCCTTGCATGTTGCTGTGGATGACTATTGTTATGTTGTTGAAGATTAAAATGCATGTTGTAGAGATGATGCATGTTGGATGCAATTGTTGTTGCTGTTTTGGTTTTTGTTGCTGTTAGTGATGTTGTGGTCTTTGTTGTTGTTGGTGCTGAATTGGTTGTTATATTGATGATGCTTTTGTTGTGGTGTTGATGAGCAAGAAATCATTATGTGTGATTAATGATGTTATGAGTTTTTGGTGTTTAAAGAAGTTGTTATGGTGTTTGTGTTGGTTTTCAAAGAAAAAAGTTTGAAAATGTGTTGAAGTTTTCTGGAAAATCTCACTGTGTTGAAGATGTTTTCGGATACGGCACTAGCATATTCGAATACACTTCTGTAAAATTTCAGTTTTTATTCAAATTTTGAACTTCGTATTTGGATACGACACTCCGTATTCGAATACAAATACATGATTTTTGCTTCTGACTTAGCATCTGTATGCAGCTACGACCCTATCGTATTCGAATACAGAATTGCTGATTTTTCCACTGTTTTCGCATCTGTATTCGGTTACGACAACCTCATATTCGAATATAGAATTGCTGATTTTTGCCACTGTTTTCGCATCTGTTTCGGCTACAAGGTAGCTGTATTCGAATACAGATTGTTTTTTTTCAAAAATTCTATTTTTAAACATTGGTGTAAGCACTTAACTATTTGGAAAACATTAGTAAGACATATGACAAACTATATGAAGTTCTTGAGGTTGTTTGAGGTGTATTTGGAAAACATTTGTAAGGCATGTGATGAATTAAATGAAGTTCTTGAGATTGTTTGAGGTGGTGATGAAGTGTTTGGGTTACATATTACATTTGCATACTGGTTTCAGTGAAGAGAAACATAGCATGCTCATGCATTGCATAGTCAGGTGGTGACTGCGATGGGCCACAGAGTTGATGCGGTGACCGTGATGGGCCGCGAAGTTAAGTAGTAACCCTGTTGGGTTATAGAGTATTTCTGCGTGTATTAGACGGTCTATTCTATCCGAGTTCAGAGTAGTTCCGCGTGTATGAGATGGTCTATTCTATCCGGGCTACGGAATGGCCGCGTGTTCGTGGTGGTCCATTCTATCCGTGCGAGGTTAATACACGTAAATGTAGTAACCGTGATGGTTTGTAGAGTGGCCGCGTGTTCGTGGTGGTCCATTCTATCTGGGTTCAGAGTGGTCGCGTGTTCATGGTGGTCCATTCTATACGGGCTACGGAATGGCCGCGTTTTCGTGGTGGTCCATTCTATTCGTAAATCATGCTGGTCCGTGAGAGACTACACGTGTGCTGGTCCGTGAGAGACTGCACTTGTGCTGGTCCATGAGAGACTGCACTTTGGTAATTTTGGGCATGTGAGAGGCTAACATGTGTAAATCGTGCTGGTCCGTGAGAGACTATACGTGTGCTGGTCCGTGAGAGACTGCCCCTTTGTAATTCCAAGAGTTGTGTACATTGGCATATACATATTGCATTGGGATGGTTGACATGTGAGTTATGATTTGATATGAGCTGATGAGTGGAAATCGATGTGTGCAAGTATCTTATGAATTCTTAGTGCCAAATGAGTTGTTGTGATTGTTGATTGTATTTGTACTTGTAACACGATTTAAATGTTAAATTGGCTGTTTTGCAAAGATATAGATGTTATACATTTTAATAAGTGAACATACTTATTTATTACTACTGTCATAGCATTAAATCATGCCATGTATGTACTTGTTATCTTTGACATAACTGCTATGTGGTAATTGTTAATTTTGGTTGGTGACCCTTTACAATTATTGTGAAAAATTGGGCTTTTCCCTCATATGATACCCAAACCCGTACCACTGACGGATACACTAACGACGGAGACATCATTAGTTTTCCCTGATCTTTACATACAGAGTATTTGTGGACGATGCAGAGGGACCGAAAACTGGGGTGAAGATGAGACTTGTAGAGGATGCGGTGGAAACCACTTGCTACTAAAGCTTTAGTACATGATCAGATCAGATTAGACTTTTTGTATAGGGTGTTGGAACCAAGTGAGTTCTATACTTAGTTTTGATGTTAACAAAAGTACTTTATGTAATCTTATTTTTGACTTAGAATAAATGCCACAAGAAGATGACCTCACCAGAAGATAAAATCAGAAGCAGAAGATGAGTTACCAGAGGATAAAATCAGACCAGAGGATACACCTCCAGAAGATACCAGAGGACGCATCTAGAAGGCACCAGAGGATACATTTCCAGAGGATATCAGAGGATGTCATCAAAGGCAAACATCATCAGAGGATATCTTTCTTGGCCAAAATCAGAAGGAAGCAGAGTTCAGAAGGAGACCTGGTCTAGACTAGAATGAAGCTTGTCAAAGGGAGACTTGTTCCAGACCAGAAGGAATCATAAGTTAGACTTGGTCCAGACTTAATCCTGACCAGAAGATAGCTTGGTCGTGAATACAAGAATCAGTCAAGAATTAATCCAGACTTGGTCCAGAGCAGAAGATAACTGGTCCAGAACAAATGAATTGGTCCATACTTGGTCCAGACCAGAAGATAGCATAGTCCAAAACATGAAACTCAGTCCAGATAAGAAGAAATGATTGTTCAGATTTAATCCAGACTTGATCCAAATCAGAGGATTAATGTCCAGATTAAAATATCACAAGTCCAGATTTAATTCAGATTCAATCCAGACTCAGTCCAGACTTGGTCCAGATCAAAGGGAAAATGTTCAGATCAATGGTCCAGATTTAAGCATCAAGGCCTAGTGTTGGCCGAGATTAGAAGATCATAGCATATGGTCCAATGATTGGCCGAGATCAGAAGATCAGAGCATATGGTCCAATGATTGGCCGAGATCAGAAGATCATATCATATGGTCCAGTGTTGGCTAAAATCAGAGGATCACAGAATTGGTGCAAATCAGATCATAAAGTCCAGAGTTGGTTGAAATCAGAAGATCGTACAGTCCAGATTTAATCATGATGAAAATCAGTGACAACTTGATTAAAATTCGAAGAAAACTTTGATTAAATTTTGATAGAAATTTGAACAAAGTATTAAGGGGATTTGATTCAAAAATTACTGAAGACTTCAAGAAATTCGAATGCAATCTGAAGCTTAAAAAGATATGGTTTGAAATTAAAAGAAACAAGATTGGTCAACAGAATTTTCAAATGCAATCTTGAGCTAAAAGGATACGTTTTTTTATTTAAGTGAAACCCTAATTCTCATCTATAAAAGGAGGTTCAAGGCAGAAGACTTAGCATCGAAAATCAGTAAAAGAGTCATAAACTTTTAGAAGCAAACACTCGAGTTTTCTGTGAGGTTAATTGTGAGTATCTACTTTCCAGAAGCAAGCACTCTTGTTTTCGTTCCCCTTGTGTTAAATCTATATTATTGAAGTAGAGTCTACAATCTAAAGAGTCAGAAGAAGTAACAGGTGACTTAGCAATTAGATTCAAGGTGTTGTAATTCCTTCTGCAATCTGGGGTTGTCAAATTGGTAGGAGAAGACTTGGCTTGTGAAGTCAAGGTGCTGTGTTCCTTAAAAGTCTAGGATTGTTAGACTGTTTGGGAAGACTTACTTGGAGGGTTAGTAGTGTTGTTGTAATTCAAAGGTTTTGAATTTGTGGAAAAATCCTTCGAGGTGAAGGGACTGGATGTAGCCTAGTTAATGGTGAACTAGGATAAATCCTTGTGTTATTTATTTTTATCCGCTGCTAACTCTACTTGATTATATTTCAGATTTCAAATAATCATCAAAAACAAAAAAAGAATTCTAGTACAAACACAATTCAACCCCCTTCTCGTGTTTGCACCTTCATAGGGCCTAGTGTTAATGGCTGTATTTATTTATTTTGGGATAATTGTATATCTTTTCCGCACTCTGATAATGTTTTGGTAGGTCCAGGATACAATTTTTGATGTATTTTATTTTGGTATATTTTGAAGATCAATTTCCCAAAACTATCTTACTTGGTTATAATCATGATGTAATTATTTAATTACTTTTGTCGTTTGAATTTACGACGTATTGTTGGAACCAAGTTGGTTCTAAGTACTTAGGATTTTGATGTTTACAAAAGCACTCCATGTAATCTTATTTTGAACCTTGAATTATTAAATCAAATGTCACCAGAAGCTGAAGTAATAAGTAGCAGAAGATCAAAGTGTTCCAGAGATTGAATCCTGAAGGTACCAAAAGATACTCTAGGATGTCAAAAAAACCACCAGAAGATATCTTTGCTGGCCCAGATCAGAAGGAAGCAAAGTCAGAAGGAAACCTAGACCAGACCAGAATGAAGCCTGCCAGAGGGAGACTTGATGCAAACATGTAGGAGTCAAATGTCAGATTTATTCCAGAAGTTATTCTAACCAGAAGGTGGCCTGGCAGTGAAATGATAAACAGTCCAGACTTGTTCCACACTTAATCAGAGGATGAATTAATGGGTCCAGAACAAGAGAATTAACCCAGATTTGACCCAGACCAGAAGATAGCATGGTTCAGGGTATGAAACTAAGTCCAGACCAGAAGAAATGATTTCCAGAATTGATCCAAACCTGATCCAAAATCGAAGGTAAAATGTCCAGACTGAAATATTATTTGTCCAAATTTAATTTCAGTTTAATCCAGACCAAGTCCAGAATTAATGGTTCAGATTTAATTATTCAGATCAATGGCCCAGTGGGAAGATTTTCAGATCAATGGTTCAGATTTAATTATTTGGCCCAGTGTTGGCCGAGATCAGAAGATCAGACCATGGCCCAGTGTTGGCCGAAATCAGAAGGTTAGAATGAGTGGACCAGCAGTGGCCGAGATCAAAGGATCACAGTAGATCAGTTTGCTGGACCAGGATGGCCGAGATCAGAAGATCAGAAGGTTAGGAAGTGTGGTCCAGGGATGGCTGAAATCAGAGGATCACAACATATCAATTAGTATGGTCCAGATGTGGATTAGCACAGAAAGATCAAATGGTCCAGATTTAATCATGAGGATTAACGGTGGAGATTTTAATTTATTTTATTCAAATTATTAAAAAGATTTGTTACAAAAATAAAGTGAAGTATTGTGGAAATCAGGAGCTGTTGGCGGGAAGGAACTAAAGACTTGATTGACCAGTTATTTTGAAAGAAAATCTGAAGCCTTATAAAAGATATGTTTTTTATTTAAATAAAGCCCAATTGGTCAAGTTATTTTTGCAAGAGAATCCAACAAGATTCAGCTCGAAATTAAGCTTGGAAGAGGCCGAAATCTGCATCTATAAAAGGAGGCTCAAGGCAGAATACTTAGCATCAAAAATCACAAAAGAGTCATACACTTCCAAAGCAAACACTCAAGTTTTCAGTGAGGTCAATTGTGAGTTCCAGCTTTCAAGAAGCAGGCACTCTTGTTATTTTCTTTCTCGTGTGATCTAAGTTGTTGAAGTAGAGTCTACAATCTGAGGGAGTCAGAAGGGGTAGCAGATTACTTGGCAATTAGATTCAAAGTGTTGTAATTCCTTCTACAATCTGGGGTTGTTAGATTGGCAGGAGAAGAAAGGTGCTGTATTCCTCAAGAGTCTAGGATTGTTAGACTGTTTGAGAAGACTAACTTGGAGGGTCAATAGAACTGCTGTAATTGAAGGTTTGAATTAGTGAAATCCTTCAAGTTGAAGGGATTGGACGTAGTCTCGTTAACGCTGAACCAGTATAAAAATTCTGTGTTTTATTTTACTTTATATCCGCTGCTAACTCTATTTTTTATTCATCAAGTTTTGTTTTAAAAGTATAAAAATAGGAAAAGTAATCAAGTTAGTCAAACACAATTCAACCCCCCTTCTCGTGTTTGCACCTTCACGTATTACGGTTTAATTTTTAATTTTCTTTTAATTCTTTTGAATTAATAAGGGAAAATTCTTTTATCTGTTTTATTGTTTTGGAAAAAAAAAATACACTCGCGTTGTTTAAAAACTCAGGGTGTTACAGTTTGGTATCAGAGCTTTTGGTTGACTTTTGGTTAAACTTTGGGTAAAGCTTTGGTTAGATTGTTGGTTGCGAGTCGTTATCTGATCATGGATAGGAGCAAGTAGTTAGGGTATCAAGTCTTGTATATTTGTGGTGTGTTGAAGTGATGATGTTGTTAAGTTATATTTTGGAAGTATTTTAAGTGGTGTGAGATTTCTACTTGATGATGGTTTTGAAGGGAGCAATGCTTCCAAGAGACGACACTGCAAGAGCCAACGTCAGCCGCAATGATCGGATGGCTGAAGCGATGAATAACATGGCTGCGTCTGTTGCTTCCCAGACGGCTGCAAAGACTCAACGAGATCTAGAGAAAAGAGAAAGAGAGATTTGTGCTGCTGAATCAAGAGGACTAGAGGATTTTCGTCGTCATAATCCTCCAAAGTTCAAGGGTGATGAGGGTCCAAAAAGAGTGGACCAATGGATTCAGGGAATGGAGAAGATTTTTGAAATGATTAATTGTCAGGCAGCGGTAAAGGTCAACTATGCTACATATCTGCTACTAGGGGATGCAGAGTATTGGTGGAGAAGTACAAGGCTTCTGATTGGATTAGCTCACGAGGAGGTGAACTGGGAGTCGTTCAAAAAGATGTTTTTGGACAAATACTTCCCAATGAGCACTAGGACTAAGTTGGGTGATGATTTTCTTAAATTGCACCAAGGAAACATGACAGTGGGTGAATATGCAGCTAAGTTCGAATCTTTGTCCAGACATTTTAGGTTTTTCCATGAAGAAGTTGATGAATAGTTTATGTGTCATTGTTTCCAAAATGGACTGAAGTATGAGATTCAAGACCTGGTCTTACCATTGGGAATTCAACGTTTCCAAGCATTAGTGGAGAAGTGTAGAGAGGTTGAGGATATGAAGAACTGGAGGGCCAATCGAGGAGGGAACATTAATTCAGGAGGGCCTAGCCGGATGAACTATGTTTTCCTTTAGTTGCCTTTGAATTTTGCTTCCTCTGACCGAGTTGCCTCTGGTCCAAGCTTTCCTCTGACAGAGTTGCCTCTAGTCCAAGTCTTCCTTTCATTGAGCTGCCTCTGCTCCAACTTTTCCTCTTACAGAGCTACCTTTAATCCAAGTCTTCCTTTGAAGGAGATGCCTCTAGTCGAAGCTTTCCTCGGTCCGAGCTACCTCTAGTCGAAGTCTTCCTCTAACCGAGTTGCATTTGGTCTAAGCTTTCCTTAGACCAAGCTACCTCAGGTTCAAGTCTTCCTTTTATCGAGCTGCCTCTAGTGCAATCTCTTTTATAACTAAGAATGCCTCTGATCTAAGAATGACTCAAATCACGCTGCCTTTGATAAAAAATCTGCCTTTGTTCCAAGCTTTCTCTTATAAAGTTGCCTCTGGTAAGAGTTAGCCTCAGAATGCGAAATTTAAAAGAAAGAACCCCATTTAAACAATCAATCAGCTAGAATTTTCTGGATGAATGATTGAAGTTAAGTTGCCTTCTAGTTCTATTACCTTGTTGAGTTGATTAAATGGTTGCATTACTCATATTGACAAAATCTGTATTGCATAGATATCATTTCAAATGAATTGTATTCATTTTCCAAGTATACAGTGGAACATTTTAGCTTTGTTTCAGGCATTAAACAATGGGTGAAGGTGAAACGGTTGGGACACCAATTGGGGTTATGGCCAGAACACCTTTCTGACAGACTCCAATTGCCTTAAAGTATCAGTCCCATGAAGTTTTGTAGGTCGTGCCCCGTTTTCTAGACCTTTTTATATAGATTAATCTATTTTCCTTAAAGTATCGGTCCATCAAGTTTATAAGGGAGGGTTCCTTAGTTCCCACGTACCATCAAAATACCTACTATTCAACCTCCACTTATGGTTGGGAGATAACTAACGACGATAACACATGTATTAATGATTTTACCGTTACGTAAGCACTATGAGGTAGTTTCAATACCGCAACATGGACATGCATATTGACCGTTAGCACTCCATCCAAGAAAGTTAGGATATGTTGGAAAGTCATTAATAGTCCATATTATACATACACAAAGTTGAAATTTCTTTTTCTTGTAGGCATCAAATGTCTCAATTTCATCATCCCATAACTTTTGCAACTCTGGTACCAAAGGTTGTAGATAAATATAAAATGTTATTTCTAGGACCTTTAGGACTCGAAATTAATATTGACAACATGAATATGGGTTATTTCATGCACAACCAAGGAATCATATTGTACGGAAAGAGAATGACATGCCAAGTGCTATAAGTAATATTTATAGTGTTGAAAAGATTGAAATCATCTGAAGCCACTCCTAATCGAACATTATGAGGTTCTAACAAAAATATGGGATATTGAGCATCAAATTCCTTCCAATAATGATATTATTGGAACCAAGATGGTTTTACATTTAGAGTTTTGATGTTAACAAAAGTATTTTATGAGAACAATATATTTGACTTGAAAGAGTATGAAAGAAGATTCATGTTTTCGAAGAAAATCTAAAATAAGATTTGATTCAAATTTATAATTGAAGAAAATATTTGACCAAATTGAAAAGAAAATATGGTCAAGATTTGAAGACGATTTAATTAAGATTTGATCATGATTTGAAGAAGATTTAATTATGATTTGAAGAATATTTAATAGAGATTTGAAGAACATTTAATTAAGATTTGAAGAAAATTTGATCATGATTTGATGAAGATTTGATCAAGATTTAATTAAGATTTGAACAAAATTTGAAGAAGATTTGATCAAGATTTGAAGAAGTTTTGTTGAAGATTTGATCAAGATTTATCTACAACAACATATGAAAAGAATCAATCTGAAGAATTTAAAAACTCAATCTGAACAAGATACAATTCAGAATTAAAGAAGGACTAAATTGAATCCCAAATTTTAACTATAAATAGATACTAAAGGCTGAAGAAGAAAATCATCGAAAATCAGAAAAGAGTAGAAGAACTCATAAGCTCAAAATTTCAAATTCATCTTGGAGTTTAAAGAGAGAAACACTTGTTCAAGTTAGAAATATCTTCTGAGTGTTCTCTTCTTAAAGTGTGAGAGTTATTATTATTATTATTATCAGCTTTGTTAGAAGAAACTACTCAAGTTCCAATCTTTTGTATCCAACCCGATAGTGGTTTAGTTCCTTCTTCAATCTGGGGTTGTTAGGTTGTTAGGAGAAGAGTTGGCTTGTAAGGTCAAGGTGGTTTGTTCGTCAAAAGTCTAGGGTTGTCATGCTGTTCGGGAAGAATGGCTTGGAGGGCTAGGGGTTTTGTTATTCAAGGTATTTGAATAAGTGGATGAAAACCTTCTAAACGAGGGGATTGGATGTAGCCAAGTTAGTGGTTAACTAGGATAAATCTTCTTGTCCAAATATTTATGCTTTCATTAGTTGCTGCCTCTGAATTCAATTGTTTCTTATCCAAGTAATTCATAAAAACCTACAACCTTCATCAAATCAGTAAAAAGTTTTCAACTTTGGAAACACAATTCAACCCATTTCTCGTGTTTGCACCTTTAATTGGCATCAAAACTCTGTCTCAAGGCTTAGCACTTTACATTGCTTGACAAAAGATCCAAGGATTCACAAGATCCCGAACATTGGGACTTGGTGGAAGATGGTTATATTGCTCCGAAGAATACTGATGGTATTGAAATTCCAAGAAAGTAGATGAATGTGAAGGTGCAAACACGAGATGGGGGGTTGAATTGTGTTTGACTAAATTGAATACTTTTTAGTTTTAAAACAAAACCTGTTATGTATGAATTAAAACAGAGTTAGCAACATATATAAAGTAAATAAAAACTCTGAATTTTATACTGGTTCAGCGTTAACTAGGCTACGTCCAGTCTCTTCACTTTGAAGGATTTCACTAATTCAAAAACCTTGAATTACAAAGTACCACTGACCCTCCAAGTCAGTATTCTCAAAAAGTCTAACAATCCTAGACTTTTGAGGAAAAGAACCTTGAATCTAATTGCTAAGTAATCTGCTACTCCTTCTGACTCCCTCAGATTGTAGACTCTACTTCAACAACTTAGACCTAACACAAGGGAAAGAAAAATTTAATGTATTTGCTTCTGGAAAACGGATACTCACAATTGACCTCACTGAAAACTCAAGTATTTTGGTTTTGGAAGTATATGACTCTCAAGTATTTTCAATACTAAGTCTTCTGCCTTGAGCCTCCTTTTATAGATGAAAATTAGGGCTTCTTCCATGATCAAATACGAGCTGAATCTGCCCAGATTCTCTTGCAAAAATAACTTTGCCAATCGGGTTTCACTTAAATAAAAAACGTATCTTTTTAGCTCCATATTGCATTTGAAAATTCTGTTGACCAATCTTGTTTCTTTTAATTTCAAACCATATCTTTTTAAGCTTCAGATTGCATTGGAATTTCTCCAAGTCTTCAGTAATTTTTGAATCAAATCCCCTTAAAACTTTGATCAAATTTCTATCTAAATTTAATCAAGTCTTCTTCGAATTTTAATCAAGTCCTTACTGATTTTCATCATGATTAAAATCTGGACCGTTTGATCTTCTGATCTCGACCACATCTGGACCATACAATCTGATATGCTGTGATCCTCTAATCTCGGCCAACACTGGACCACATGTTCTGATCTTCTGATCTCGGCCAATCACTGTACCATATGATCTGATCTTCTGATCTCGGCAAACACTAGGCCATATGATCTGATCTTCTAATCTCGGCCAACACTGGGCCATGATGCTTAAATCTGGACCATTGATCTGTGAAGGTGCAAACACGAGAAAGGGGGTTGAATTTTGTTTGACTAACTTGAATACTTTTTCTGTTTTTGCAGTTTTATAACAAAACCTAATGTATGAATCAAACAGAGTTAGCAGCGGATATAAAGTAAAAATAAAAACACAGAATTTTTATACTGGTTCACCGTTAACACAGATTTCACTAATTCAAAACCTTGAATTACAACAATACCACTGACCCTCCAAGTCAGTCTTCTCAGTCTAACAATCCTAGACTTTTGAGGAATACAACACCTTGACCTCTCAAGTCAAGTCTTCTCCTACCAATCTGACAACTCCAGATTGTAGAAGGAATTACAACGCCTTGAATCTAATTGCTAAGTAATCTGCTACCCCTTCTGACTCCCTCAGATTGTAGACTCTACTTCAACAAATTAGATCTAACACAAGGGAAAGAAAAACACGAGTGCTTGCTTCTAAAAAGCTGGAACTCACAATTAACCTCACTGAAAACTTGAATGTTTGCTTTGGAAGTGTATGACTCTTTTGTGATTTTTCGATGCTAAGTATTCTGCCTTGAGCCTCCTTTTATAGATGCAAATTACAGTCTCTTCCAAGCTTAATTTCGAGTTGTATCTTGCTGGATTCTCTTGCAAAAATAACTTGTCCAATCGGGTTTCACTTTAAATAAAAAACATATCTTTTTCTGCTCCAGATTGCCTTTCAAAAATAACTTTGACCAATTCTGACTTTAATTTATTGTGGAACAAATCTTTCTTCCCGCCAATAGCTTCTGAATTTCACAAGACTTCAATTTATTTTTTTATCAAATCCTTTTTAATACTTTGATCAAATTTAATCAAATCTCCACCGATTATCATCAGGATTAAATATGAACCCTTTGATCTTCTGCTCTCATCCACATCTGGACCATACTAAGTGATCTGTTATGATCCTCTGATTTAGGCCAACCCTGGACTACACTTTTTGATCTTCTGATCTTCTGATCTCGGCCAACCTGGACTTGAAAATTGATCTATTGTGATCCTCTTATCTCGGCCAATGTTGGACCACACGTTCTAACCTTCTTATTTCGGCCAACACTGGGCCATGGTCTGATCTTCTGATCTCGGCCAACATTGGGCCATATACTTAAATCTTGACCATTGATCTGAATATCTTCCCTCTGATTTGGACCAATTCTGGACTTGGTCTAGTTTGAACTGAAATTAACTCTGGACAATGGATTTTTAATTCTGGACATTTACCTCTTGATCTGGATCAGGTCTGGATTAAATCTGGACATCATTTCTTCTGATCTTGACTGAGTTTCATACTATAAACCATGCTATCTTCTGGTCTGAGTCAAATCTGGATTAAATCTCTTGTTTTGGACCCATTAATTTATCCTCTGATTAAGTCTGGGTCAAGTCTGGACTTTTTATCATTTCACTGCCAGGCTATCTTTTGGTCAGAATAACTTCTGGAGTAAGTCTGACTTATGATATCTTCTGGTCTGGAACAAGTCTCCCTCTTGCAGGCTTCCTTCTGGTCTGGTCCAGGTATCCTTCTGGACTTTGCTTCCTTTTGTTCTGGGCCAGTAAAGATATCCTCTGGTGGTGTTTTGACATCCTGGTGTATCTTCTGGTAATTTCAGGATGCATTATATGGTGACTTCTGGAGGTGTATCCTCTGATAACTTCATCTTCTGGTGGCATTTTAATATAGTAATTCAAGGAACAAAATAAGATTACATGGAGTGCTTTTGTAAATATCAAAATCCTAAGTACTTAGAACCAACTTGGTTCCAACAATCTGAACATTTTCCCTTTGATATGGACTAATTCTGGACTGAGTCTGGATTGAATTAAAATTAAATCTGGACTTATGATATTTTAATCAGGACATTTACCTTCTAATTTGGATCAAGTCTGGATTAAATCTGGACAATCATTTCTTCTAATTTGGACTTAGTTTTATACTCTAAACCATGCTATCTTCTGGTATGGACCAAATCTGAACCAAGTCATTTGTTCTGGACCAGCTATCCGAAGCTCTGATTAAGTCTGGACTGATTCTTATAATTACTACCAGGCTATCTTCTGGTAAGAATTAATTCTGGACCGAGTCTGACTTATGATTCCTTCTGGTCTGGACCAAGTCTCCCTCTAACAAGCTTCCTTCACGTCTGGACCAGGTCTCTTTTTGGACTCTACTTCCTTCTGATCTAGGCCTGGAAACATATCCTCTAATGATGTTATTTAACCTTTGATGATATCCTCTAGAGGTGTATCCTCATGTGCCTTCAGGATGCATCCTCTGGTACCTTCTGGATGCATTATCTGGCCTAACCTTCTGGTGACATAACTATCCTCTGGTTGCTTCCTCTGGATGTATCTTCTGGTGGTGTCATCTTCTGATTCTAGTGACATCATCTTCTGGTGACATTTTATATAATAATTCTAAGTACAAAATAAGATTACATGGAGTGCTTTTGTAAACATCAAAATCCTAAGTACTTAGAACCAACTTGGTTCCAACAATCTCCCCCTTTTTGATGATGACAAAACCTTAACTTATTTTGTTAGCTTATAACTTATTTAGAAAGACTTTGAAAAGCTTGAAAAAATTCGAAGTAATTGAAATACTCCCCCTCAGACCAATCTCTCCCCCTAAGTCTAATCATGACTTTTTCTTCTCCTTTTCAACTCCTTCTTTATTCTCTCTTTCTTTTCTCTCTTCACATTGCTTCTCCTTTTCAACTCCTTCTCTTTTCATCTCTTTCTTTTTCTCTCTTTATTTTTCTCTCTCCCTGTTTCCTCTCCTTTTCAACTCCTTCTCT
Source organism: Cicer cuneatum (assembly GCA_037974295.1). Lineage (NCBI taxonomy): Eukaryota > Viridiplantae > Streptophyta > Magnoliopsida > Fabales > Fabaceae > Cicer > Cicer cuneatum. The sequence continues at coordinate 27,476,562 of JBBPBO010000004.1, forward strand.
TTTCATCTTTTTCTTTTTCACTCCTCCTTTCTTTTTATATCTCATTTTCTACTAATTTCTCGTTTTTCTCTCTCTCCCCCTTTTCCTATTGAGTGCAGAGATATAGGTCGGCTGGCTTGGGAACTCTGGTTTCTAGATTGGGGAGTCTTCTTTGGATAGTGGCATGTGGTGCTGATGTGGCCCTGTTGTTGACAATTAAAACAAGTAACTGCAGCATCTCTGCACTCAGATGCCCTATGACCTTGCTTACCACACTTGTGACATCGAATAGGAGTAACTGGTTTTCCCCTATTATGATGCATAGGCCTCTTGTCCTTCATGGTTCCCGTGTTTCGATAATGTGCCTTTTCAGCACGACTATCCTCATCATAGATCCTACTCTTATTCACTAAGGTAGAGAAGTCACGGATCTCTTGCATTCCAACCTACTTCTTGATCTCTGTTATGAGTCCAATTTCAAACTTGATGTACTTAGATTTTTCTCCTGCTTCTCCTACATAGAATGGATAGTACCTGGACAACTCCTCAAACTTAGCGGCATATTCTGCCACTGACATATTACCTTGTTCTAACTTGATAAATTCCATTTCCTTCATATTGCGGATGTCTTCTGGAAAATACTTGGCTAGGAACATGTTTCTAAATACTGTCCAAGTAATTACAGTCCCTGCATTATCTAAATGTTGGCGCGCATTATCCCACCCATGTTCAGCTTCTTCTATCAACATAAAAGTTCCCAAATGCACTTTTTGGCCTTCGGGACATGCCACTCCTCTAAATTTTTTCTCAATCTCTTGCAACCACTTCTGGGCTCCATCTGGATATAGTGACCTTCAAATGATGGAGGATTAGCCTTATGGAATCGATCCATCACCATGAACTCATTTATTTGCACATTTCCTTGATCACTAGTGTAACTATTAGCCTGAGCAACAGCTTGAGCAACAACCTGTGCAGCTTGAGCAGCAGCTTTTGCAGAGGCTTGCGCAGTAACTTGGGATTCGGCCAAAGCCTGTAGAGCCTGCACTGTAACTCCTGCCATGGACTCTAGAGCCTCAGCAATTGCAGCGTCATTCCTCCCACTAGCCATCACTACTTGCATCAATCAGATAGGCCAATTGAATACAATGGGTACTTAGGGAGAAAGGAAACTAACTTAGTTCTACACTACTAACACAATAACAATCATAGTAACAACACACACATTACAGAGCACACAAGGAAACATAGTGAACACATAACACACCTACGGTCTGATTGGACAGACCTGCTCTGATACCACTAATGTGACACCCTAAATCCCAAATTTATTTAATTTTTTTTTCTTTCAGATTTTAATTTAAAAATAATAGAGTATAAATAAATAAATAAAACTTTTGAACGATTTCTTTAAGGCAAAAGTATCACTTAATCATGGACAAGTAATATTAATCCAAAGTTTCCATCAGCTTAACAATTCGATGGTCATAACAGTAATCAAATTAAATTCTTTTTGAAGCACACGTACATAAGTTACTGATAATTATAAATGTAGTCCCAACCCGATGTCACTATTAGAGCAAAATTTCCCCAAATTACAAATGTTCAAATATGAAATTAATAGAAGGATGATGATAAAAGTCTTTAAGATGAGACGACTTCCTACACTCTGAGAGTATTAATCTTCACGTGCAGCTTGTAGCTCGTCTGCGTCCATCGCAAACGCCAAACACAAACAACGAGGGGTGAGTATCGAAATTATGTAATAGTATAATGTAAACGAGAAGAACACGTAAGTAATCAAATTAACACAAACATGAGAACATTCCAGAACATAATATCAAGGTTAATCTAATTTAATGACAACAAAACAGTCACAGGGAGAAAATGTTATGCATGTCCTATACTTTATACTTCTTCATCACTTGGTACCATTCTACTCTGAAGTACTTGGTTAGGAGGCCTGATACTATGCCACTACAAGAGTGGACGGACAATTCATGAATGGCCAAGTCCTCATAGATCTCCTCAACTCAACCCGAGACACATATACGCGACAGTCGGGGTACTCTTGTTTTGCACGGTAGCTCCCATCCTTAGGGAATAACCCACTAATCCACTTAGGAATTCCCAACTAGATGTACCCCCAAGGTCTATCAGTCTTACCTTACGGTTTGACTGTAGCCCTCCACGATCAGGCTCATTCAGTTGTACTTCCCCGAATCATTAGGTTTGTCAAACCCTCCCGATATGATAACAAAATAATCCTCACTCCAAAACTACATCATCTATCTCATACGTACTGGATTATCATAACTCAATAATTTTCAGTTGTACTTCACAATATTCATCATATATTTATATATATATATATATATATATATATATATATATATATATATATATATATTAGTCAATCACAATAAAACCCCAATATTTGGTCTACACTACTCATAATACACAGTCCAATCACATAATAAGAAATCAAACAGGTGGGACATTCAAGTAATATCATAATTTCAATCAAGTTACAAGAACACTCAAGTACATATCATTTATACAATAACAATCAGCATAAGGTTCATAAAACTAGACAGTATGAAATCTTGATATACATAAATTCACAACAATTCTATAGGTTGCTAAAATATGTTTTAGTCCTCCCTATTACCATCCATATATTATTAATTAATTATTATCACTCAATAAGGCTCGACCAAATGTAGTAAGCCCCGAATGAATATCTGGGAATTTCACTATTTCCGTTCATCTCATGTCATTTTATACTCATAATATCGAACCTCATCTCACCCCTTACCTTGGCTGAAGATTTTTCTCAACGAAGCTGATCCGTTGATGTAATGTGTCGCGTCTTCGCCAATCACCGTCTCTAACAGCCTAGTCTTTGAAATCAACGTATGATTTTGATATTAAGAGTTGCGGCTGGATGCAACAGGGCAGTAGTCAATTCAATTTTTTTCTTCCTAATAGAACGGGGAAACAGAGACACGGAATGCACGACAGCCTCCTTTATTCACTTATATACCTATCTATACGTACTAGTAGTATTAGGTATATTATTAGGCTTATTATCAGACCTATACACTTAGCCCATGACCCTTATTATTATTATTAATATTATTATTATTATTATCATTATTGTTATTATTACTACAATCATAAACCCACTCTACTAATGCTTAAGTTAATAGACTAATGTAGCAACATACACGTTTACTTCTTATTTTCATATATATATATATATATATATTTTTTTTTTTAAAACAAAATTGAATATTATTAATATTAATAATTTAAATAAATCATTAGGGCGAACACATAGGACAAACACGAAGGAAATTATAGCACAATTCAACATACGGATAATAATAGTTGTGCATTATATTTTATAATTAAAATATAATAATAAGAAATTGGGGTGTTACACAAACACTAAACAAAATGTCAGGTCTAGAAGCAGTTAGGTAAAGAAGGGATCCAATCATACCTCTGTATGTTTTCTGGTATACCTTTTGGCTGGTTTCATCTTTCTCAAGTGAGCAGGTTGGGTGCATAGGGGTGGCCACAGGCTTACAGTCACTCATCTTGAACTTTTTGAGAAATTCTTTAGTGTATTTAGATTGGTGAATGAGTATACCTGATTTACCTTGATGAATCTGAATTCCCAGGAAGAACTTAAGTTCTCCCATCATGCTCATTTGGAACTCTTTCTACATTAGGTCAGAAAACTCCTTGCACAAAGTGCCATTAGTGGATCCAAAGATGATATCATATACATAAACTTGAATAATCAAAATATCATTTTAATGGATTTCCTTAATAGAGTATTATCAATCTGGCCTCTATCAAATTCATTCTTAAGCAGAAAGTTAATAAGTCTATCATGCCATGCCCTTGGTGCTTGTTTTAAACCATATAAAGATTTTTTAAGTTTAAAAACATGGTTTGGAAAATCAGAATTTTCAAATCCATGGGGCTGTTTGACATAGACTTCCTCACTTATTTAGCCATTTAAGAATGCACTTTTAACATCCATTTGATACAGAATTATATCATGATTAGCAGCAAATGATAAAAGAATTCTAATTGCTTCTAACCTGGCCACTGGAGAAAAAGTCTCAGTGTAATCAATACCTTCTTGTTGATTGTATCCTTGAGCTACAAGTCTGGCTTTGTTCCATACCACTTCACCTTTTTCATTGAGTTTATTCCTGAACACCCACTTGGTTCCAATAATGTTTTTGTTTGGTCTGGATACCAGATCCCAAACATCATTCCTTTGAAATTCATTCAGTTCTTCTTGCATTGCAAGTATCCAACCTTCCTCTGCCAAAGCTTCATCAACATTGCTTGGTTCAATTGTTAATTGTAAACCAAACAGACTGGTTTCTCTACTTGATGATCTGGTCTTCAATGGTTCTGCTATACTGCCAATAATGAGAGTGTTTGGATGTGAAGACTTGTACTTCCATCCATTCTTTCCCTCTGACTTGTCTTCAGAGTCAGCATGTTCTTCTTCCTTGCTTTCATCTTTATCTTTCTCAGGTTCTGCTACTGGTCTAGCTTCTGGTTCCTGTGCCTTTGGTTCACCTGCAATTTCTTCATCTTGCTTTGACTTTTCAGAGTTAAGCTGTATATCATCAAACTTAATGTGGATTGATTCTTCCACAGTGTTAGTTTCCTTGTTAAGCACTCTATAAGCTTTTGATCTCTCAGAGTAACCAATAAAGGTACACTTTTGAGATCTAGAGTCAAACTTAGCTAGATTATCTTTAGTGTTCAACATAAAATAAGTACAGCCAAATTGTTTGAAATAGGAAATGTTAGGTTTCTTACCTTTCCACAGTTCATATGGAGTTTTATTTAAGATTGACCTAATGTACACTCTATTCTGAATGTAGCAAGCTGTGTTGACAGCTTCTGCCCAAAGGTAGGTGGCAAGCTTCATATCATTCAGCATGGTTCTGGCCATCTCCTTAGTGATCTATTCTTTCTTTCCACCATTCCATTCTGTTGTGGTGTTCTGGGGGATGAGAAGTTGTGAGAGATGCCATTCTCATCACAGAATTCTTCAATGTATTTGTTCTCAAATTCACCTCAATGATCACTTCTGATGGTTATGATCTTGACACCCTGTTCATTCATTACTTGTTTACAAAAAGAAATAAACACTTTGTGAGATTCATCTTTGTTCTTTAAAAATTTTACCCAAGTCCACCTTAAGTAATCGTCAACAATCACAAATCCATATTTCTTACCATTGAGTGAAGCTATTTGAACAAGACCAAACAGATCTAAGTGAAGCAGTTCAAGTGGTTGAGAGGTAGAAACACATTTTTTAGTTTTAAAAGAGCTTTTAGTTTGTTTACCTCCTTGACATGCTTCACACAGAATCTCAGTTTTGGAACTTACCTTGGGAAGCCCTCTTACCAACTGGAGTTTGCTCAACTCAGATATAAGTCTAGGGTTTGCATTCCCTAGCCTCTTGTGCCAAATCAGATTTTGCTCACTTACAGATAATAAGCATTTAACCTATTGCTTAGCAAGAGTAAACAAATCAATCTTATAAACATTATCTTTCCTAATGCCAGTAAACAAAACAAATTTATCAAGTTGACTAACAGCTTTGCATATTTTCTAGTTAAAGATGACATCATATTTGCAATCACTTAGTTGACTTATGCTCAAAAGATTATGCTTCAGACCTTTTACTAACAGAACATTTTTAATAGAATGGGAAGAAGATTTGTTACCAACTGTTCATGTACCAATAATCTGACCATTCTGGTTTCCTCCAAAGGAAACTTTGCCTCCATTTTTCATGGTCAGATCCAGAAACATAGATTTGTCTCCTGTCGTGTGTTTGGAGCAACCACTGTCCAAGTACCATGATTTATGTTGCTGATCAAACCTTGCTTCAGAATCAAGTCAGGTTCAGACTCAGACTCAGTTTGAGCAATCAGAGACTGTTCAGCTTCTGGCCTGTTTGAGCAGTTTGCTTAATTCTGCTTTGGTTGATAGATCGTGTTCCTCTGATGATTCTGGAACATGTTTTGGTTCTGGTAACTTGGATGAATCTGGTGATTATGATAACCTTGATGATTCTGGTGATTTGGATGAATCTGATAATTCTGATAATTCCTGTAGTTATACTGATTCTGATAATTGAAGTAATTTTGATGATCATCCCTGAACCTTTGATACTGATACCTGTTCTGGTTCTGGTCCTAGTTCCAGTACTGATTCTGATTCGGGTTCCAGTTCTGGTTCTGGTTCCAGTTCCTGTTCTGATTCTAGTTCCAATTTTGATTCTGGTTTCAGTTCTGGTTCTGATTCTGGTTCTGGTTGAGTTGACCAGACCTTCTTCCATCAGACTCAGATTGCCTCTGTCTGGTTGTAGCAGGAACATTAACCTTCTTCTGCTTGTGCATTGCCAACATCCATTGTCCAGGCACCATTGTTGGTGTCTCCTTCTGGTTGCTCAGAATATTTGCAACATAGACAATTTGATCTTTTGGTACCCATAACTGATTGGGTCCAGGTTTTTTAGTTTTAACAACTCTCTGATCTTGTTCAGATTTTACCATTGGACAAGATAATTCAGAGTGACCTTTGTTAGCACAAACAATGCATAAAACATCAGAATGAACAGTTTTAATTTCAGCAATAGTTTCTGTAAAACCAAGACCTCTCTTTCCAATGTTACTGTTTCCATAAATCATAGATGCATATTTACTTCTTTCCATTCCATTAGAAATAAAGTTTTGAAAAAATTGCTCATGCATATCAGATTCACAAACAGTTTTGGAAGTGGAACAAATATTACTTTTGAGAGTTTGGTTTTCAGATTTGAGTCTTGAAACTTCAGTTTTAAAATCCTTGTTTTCAGTTGCATACTCAAAATTTTGATTCGTTAAAACTTGGACTTCTTTGGTCAGATTTTTCTTATCTTCCCTAAGAGTTTTCAGTTTTAAAGACATCTTATTGTTTGCATATAAAAAATATTTTAAAGCATCAATTAATTCAGATTTAGTGAGATTAGAAAATACCTTATTGTCTTCATCTTCTGAATCTGTTCCAGAGCCTGAGCTGTATCCAGAACTTGAGTTGGTATGAGCCATCACAGCCATAATTGCTTCCTCTTATGTGTTTCCAGACTTGCGTGAATGAGTGCTTTTATCATTCTTCCTTTTGCCTGCTTTCCTTCCTGAAACTGTGCCTTTATGACGTCCAGAGACATACCTGATGTGTGTCATCATTGTTGTTTCTGCCTCTTCTTCATCAAACGATTCTTCTTCTGATTCTGATGTATCCCATGCTGCCATCAGATCCTTCTTTTTGAATCTAGAACTTTTCTTGTGTTGTTTGCCTTTTTCCAGATTTGGACATTCTGACTTGATATGTCCTAGTTCATTGCATCCATAACAGATGATGCTCTTCTTGTCAAATTCCTCGTTTCCTTCGCTGTTATGTTTCTCCTTGGAGCCTCTCCTCTTCCTATTTTCCCAGATCTTAACCATCTGTTTGGTTAAGTGAGCCATATCATCACAGTCACTATCACTATCCTCTGATTCTGGTGATGCCTTTGCAGCTTTCTTCTGTTTTGACTTCAGGATCAGATTCTTCTTCTTCTTTGGTTCATCTGCTTCCAGTTCTATTTCATGAGACTTGAGTGAGCTGATCAGATCTTCAAGTCTTAAGTTATTCAGATCTCTGGCTTGCTTAACTGCAGTAACCATTGGTCTCCACTTGGTTGGTAAGCTTCTTAGAATCTTCTTGACATGATCTTCTGTTGTGTAGCTTTTCTTCAAGACCTTCAGTCCAGATATCAGAGTCTGGAATCTACAGAACATTCCATCAATGTCTTCATCATCTTTCATGTTGAACATCTCATACTGTTTGACCAGTATGTTAGCCCTTGCTTCTTGAACCTGCTGGCTTCCTTCATAGGTCAGAACCAGACTGTCAAATATGCTCTTTGTTGTTTCTTTATCTGTGCATCTGTCAAATTCCTTGAATGTGATGGCATTGATCATGATGGTTCTGGACTTGTTATGCAGTTTGTATAATCTGCTCTGCTCTTGACTCATATATGCCATGTCCAGTTCTTGAGTTGGATCTCCTGGAACAGTAGATGTATTGTATCCTTTGACACCAGCTTCCATAATTCAGGATCTTGAAATATGAAGAAACTTCTCATTATGTCCTTCCAATACTCAAACCTGTCTCCATCAAACAGTGGTGGTCTATTGATGTTGCCTCCAAAATCATCTTTGGATTCTGCCATGTTGTTGACCCCTTGGACCTTTCCTCAAACACTAGTTAAGTGCTCAGCCTTGAGACCGAGCTCTGATACCAATTGAAGGTGCAAACACGAGAAGGGGGGGTTGAATTGTGTTTGACTAACTTGAATACTTTTTAGTTTTAAATAAAAACCTGTTATGAATGAATTAAAACAGAGTTAGCAGCAGATATAAAGTAAATAAAAGCTCATAATTTTATAATGGTTCACCATTAACTGGGCTACATCCAGTCCCTTCACTTTGAAGGATTTCACTAATTCAAAAACCTTGAATTACAAAGTACCACTGACCCTCCAAGTCAGTCTTCTCAAAAAGTCTAACAATCCTAGACTTTTGAGGAAAAGAACCTTGAATCTAATTACTAAGTAATCCGCTACTCCTTCTGACTCCCTCAGATTGTAGACTCTACTTCAACAACTTAGACCTAACACAAGGGAAAGAAAAACATAGAGTACTTGCTTCTGGAAAGCAGATACTCACAATTGACCTCACTGAAAACTCAAGTATTTTGCTTTTGGAAGTGTATGACTCTCAAGTATTTTCAATACTAAGTATTCTTCCTTGAGCCTCCTTTTATAGATGAAAATTAGGGCTTCTTCCATGATCAAATACGAGCTGAATTTGCCCAGTTTCTTTTGCAAAAATAACTTGGCCAATCGGGTTTCACTTAAATAAAAAAACGTATCTTTTTGGCTCCAGATTGCATTTGAAAATTCTGTTGACCAATCTTGTTTCTTTTAATTTCAAACCATATCTTTTTAAGCTTCAGATTGCATTGGAATTTCTCCAAGTCTTCAGTAATTTTTTAATCAAATCCCCTTAATACTTTGATCAAATTTCTATCAAAATTTAATCGAGTCTTTTTCGAATTTTAATCAAGTCCTTACTGATTTTCATCATGATTAAAATCTGGACCGTTTGATCTTCTTATCTCGACCACATCTGGACCAAACAATCTGATCTACTGTGATCCTCTGATCTCGGCCAACATTAAAATCTGGACCGTTCTGATCTTCTGATCTCGGCCAATCATTGGACCATATGATCTGATCTTCTGATCTCGACCAACATTGGGCCATGATGCTTAAATCTGGACCATTGATCTGAACATTTTCCCTTTAATATGGACCAATTCTTGACTGAGTCTGGATTAAACTGAAATTAAATCTGGACTTATGATATTTTAATCTGGACATTTATCTTCTTATCTGGATCAAGTCTGGATTAAATCTGGACAATCATTTCTTCTGATCTGGACTTAGTTTTATACTCTGAACCATGCTATCTTCTGGTATGGACCAAATCTGAACCAAGTTATTTGTTCTGGACCAGTTATCTAAAGCTCTGATTTAGTCTGGACTGATTCTTATAATTACTACTAGGCTATCTTCTACTCAGAATTAATTCTGGACCAAGTCTGACTTGATTCCTTCTGGTCTAGACCAAGTCTCCCTCTGACAAGCTTTCTTCTGGTCTGGACCAGGTCTCTTTTTGGACTCTGCTTCCTTCTGATCTATGCAAGGAAAGATATCCTCGGATGATGTTATTTAACCTTTGATGATATCCTCTGGAGGTGTATCCTCTAGTGCCTTCAGGATGCTTCCTCTGGTACCTTCTGGATGCATTATCGGGCCTAACCTTCTGGTGACATTACTATCCTCTGGATGTATCTTCTGGTGGTGTCATCTTTTGCCTCTGGTGACGTCATCTTCTGGTGACATTTTATATAATAATTCTAAGTACAAAATAAGATTACATGGAGTGCTTTTGTAAACATCAAAATCCTAAGTACTTGGAACCAACTTGGTTCCAATAGAATGCTGATCAGAAAAAGATGTAGAAGATGCATCATAAGTCTAGAACATTCATGATAAATTCAATTCACCTGTAAGAAGTTTGACAAGTGCACCAACTAGGAGACAACAAAGGGTATTTATGATTGTCTGATTCTGGCCTATGAAGGAAGCAAGCAAGTTCAAGAAGCAAAGGCCAACCTTCTAGTCAAAAAGTATGAGTTGTTCAAGATGGAAGAAGATGAAGATATAGAAACAATGTTTATCCAGATTCCATACCCTGGTCTTAGGATTAAAGGTACTTGAAAACAGTTATACTACGGCTAATCATGCGAAGAAAATCCTTAGAAGAAAATCCTTAGAAGCAAAGGCCAACCTCCTAGACCAAAGATCACTGCCATTTAGGAAGCAAAGGATCTGAATACTCTAAAGCTGGAAGAATTAATCAGCTCTCTCATATCACATGAAATTGAGTTTGAAGAAGATGAGCCCAAGAAGAAGAACAAGACTCTAGCCTTGAAATCCAAGCAGAAAAAGGTTCTAAAAGCAACATCAGAATCAGATGATAGTGATTCAGATGATCAGAATCTGAACTCAGAGGAAGAGGATATTTTTTTCATATCCAGAAAAGTTCGAAAGATGTGGCACTACAAAAAGAAAAAATTTCCCCAAAGATATTCCAAGCAATCCAACAAAGGAAATGATGATAAATAAGACATGAAAAACATCATCTGCTATGGATACAATGAACCTGAACAATCAAGTCAGAATATTCAAACATGGAGAAAGGGAAACAACAGAGGAAACATTCCAGACTCAACGATGATTCTGATGAATCCTCTAACGATGAACAGACAGATTTGGCTATGATGGCTCATACCAACTCTACCTCTGGATCCGACATAGATTATGACTCTGCATATGAATCAGTAGACGAAGAAATTGAGGTATTTTCTGACTTTACTCGATCTGTTTTAATTACTACTATAAATGATTTTTTATATCATAATCACAAGTTGTCTTTGAAACTGAAAACACTTAGGAAAGCAAATACAAATCTAACTGAAAAAGTTAATGCTTTAAAGAATCAAAGTGTTGAATTTAAAACTGAAATGCAACTCGAAAAACCGATATTAATGAACTTAAAACAGAGAATGCAAATTTGAATATTGATATTGCTGACCTTAAAGCAAAAAATCTATCTCTAAAAAGTTATTGTAGTTCAACATCAATTTAAAACACCACATGTAACTCTTATATGCATGAACAAGTATTTCAAGAATTTCTTGCTAATGGTATGGAAAGAAGCAAATATGCTTCTATGATTTATGGAGTTAGTAGAAACGGTAAAAGAGGTATAGGATTAGAAGAAACTGTAACTGAACCTAAACCTATTCCCCCTAATATCTTGTGTACTGTTTGCTCTAAGAAAGGTCACTCTAAATTATCTTGTCTTGTGTTAAATACAAGGAAATACAAGAAACCTTTCAAGACTAATAAATGAGGACCAAACCAAATTTGGGTACCTAAGAACAAAATTATCTTTGTTGCAGATGTCCTCAGCAATCAAGTTAAAACACCAATCATGGTACCTGGACAGTGGATGCTCGCGACATATGACGGAAGGAAAGTCTATGTTCCAAGAACTAACTTTGAGCAAAGGAGGCATAGTGACTTTTGGAGGAAAGCAAAAAGGCCAGATCATTGGTCAAGGTACAATTGGTAATGGTACTTCCCCTTCTATTAAAGATGTCTTGTTTGTTAAAGGTCTTAAGCATAACTTATTAAGTATTAGTCAATTAAGTGATAATAATTATGATATTATATTCATTCAAAAAACATGCAAGGCAATTAGTCAGAAGGATGAATCTGTACTCTTTTTAGGTCAAAGGCAAAACAACTTTTATAAGATAAATATGTTTAGTCTAGAGAAACAAGAGGTTAAGTGTCTTATGTCAGTAAATGAAGAGAAACTAATTTGGCACAAAAGATTAGGTCATGCAAACCTTAGATTAATTTCAAAAGTGAATAAACTTCAACTAGTAAGAGGTCTACCTAAGCTTAGTTAAAAAATTGAAATTATGTGTGAAGCTTGTCAAAAGTGAAAACAAACATAAAACTCCTTTACCCCTAAGAACTCAGTCTCTACCTTAAAGCCCCATTGAGCTTTTACATATAGATCTCTGTGGGCCAGTGAAAACAACCTCTCTAAGTGGAAAGAAATATGGCTTTGTTATAGTAGTCAATTACACTGGGTGGACATGGATAAAATTTTTAAGAAGGATGAATCCCATAAAGTGTTTATCACATTATACAAACAAATCATGAATGAAAGGGGTCTTAAGATTGTAACAATTAGATTTGATCATGGAGGAGAATTTTAAAACTATTTATTTGAAAGTTTTTTTATGAGAATGAAATCTCTCACAACTTATCCTCTTCTAGAACACCCCAACAAAATGGAGTTGTAGAAAGAAAGAATAAATCACTCCAAGAAAAGCTAAATATAGGAATTACTAACATAAAGTTGTTAATGTATAGAGTTTAACAATTTATTAGAATCAAATCAGTTACAAAATCAAATTAGTTACAAAATAAAATAAAATCAGAATTGGATTCAAAAATGCATAATTGAATTAAAAAATCAGAATCAAATCAAACTACAATTGGATTCGATAAGGCATAATTGAATTCAAAAATTAGAATCAAATCCAACTACAATTGGATTCAAAATCAGTTATAACAACTAACAACAACAACAAAATTGGATTTAAAAACTACCAATTTAGAAAAAAATTACAACCCTAACATCTCAATTTAGAAAACCCTAAAATTACAAAACCCTAACCCAAAGATTCAAGATTCTAACCTTTGTTGAACGATCGATCGATCTTCTCTGTTGGATGGAGGATTGAAATGTGATTTGGAGAAAACTTTTGTAGAAAATGCAATTAGGAGAAGGAAAACGGGATTTTCTGCTTCTATTTTAAAGGTGATTGAAATAATACATTTTGAACAGTCTCACATTGTTTAACATTGCAAGAGAATAGCAAGGGCAAGACTATATATACAAACTCCAGTTCTTTATTAAAAATTGCACCATACAGAAACATTTATAATGTTGACAGATGTAGTTTACATATTTATTTAAGAAAGTGTGGCGTACTGAGGGCGATATGTTTAGAAGAAATCTATGTAGTTAAAATTTTCTATTCTCTAAATAACGTAGTAGTTTTTTATGTGATTTTAAAATTTCTATGCTATATCTTTATATTGTATCTGTGTTACTTTAATTTATAACATTTTTTTTAGAAATTAATTTTTTTCGATTAGTTCAAATTGTGACTCTTTTATATTTTGTAAAATTTGTAAGGTTGATGAAATTCTGCTTTAAACGTTATACTTAATTTAGTTACTTTAATAAAAGCTAATTCATTTAAATGTTTAGAAACTAACTTGACTAGGCAAAATATTTTGATCCATACACATAATGACACATTCCAAAATATTATATTGTGAGTTATTTCAAAATATTATATTTTTATCAAATGAAATACAAAAAATTCAATCTACTTTATTTAAATTCTTTAAAATAATTAAATTGTAAATAACATCCAAATACAACTTCAAGCTAATACTAATGTTGTTACTATTTAAAAAGAGTCATCATTTTAATACTTTTTAAAGCAAATTCATCAATCAAATCTTCATATTGTATTGTCTACAAAAGATCATTCTCAATTGCTATCAATACTAAAACAATAAGTCTTTTTTAAGGTTGACCGCAAGTAAGACTTCAAAAAGTTCAATTTTGAAAATCTTATTTCTACAGAAGAAATTGTCACATGAATAGTCAACAAATTTCTATATGAAATAATTGTAATAGGAAAATAATGTAAGTCTTTCAAAAATCTTAATATATCAATAAGTCCAGTTCTTTGTTAAAAGTAGCACCATGTGGAAACATTTATAATGTTGACAGATGTAGTTTACATATTTATTTAAGAAAGTGTGGCGTACTGAGGGATATATGTTTAGAAGAAATCTATGTTGTTAAAATTTTCTATTCTCTAAACAACGTAGTAGTGTTTTATGTGATTTTAAAATTTCTATGCTATATTTATATATTGTATCTGTGTTACTTTAATTTATAATATTTTTTTTAGAAATTAATTTTTTTTCTTGAAAAGAATGACACATCTAAATATATCTTATTAAGGTACTTGTCAGTTATGACTATATTGATGTTATTGATTGAGTTATCGTACTTTTTGTGATAAAATTTGAAATTGAAGGTGCAAACACGAGAAGGGGGGTTGAATTGTGTTTGACTTAACTTGAATCTTTTTCTGTTTTTATACTTTCAAAACAAAACTTAATGTATAATTAAAAACAGAGTTAGCAGCGGATAAAAATAAAAATAAAACTCACAGATTTTATACTGGTTCACCGTTAACGAGGCTACGTCCAGTCCCTTCGCTTTGAAGGATTTCACTAATTCAATCCTGAATTACAACCTTGCTACTGACCCTCTAAGTCAGTCTTCTCAATAGTCTAACAATCCTAGACTTCTTGAGGAAAACAACCTTGTCTTCAGCCAATCTGACAACCCCAGATTGTAGAAGAAATCACAACACTATGAATCTAATTGCTAAGTACCTTGCTACCCTTTCTGATTCCCTCAGTTTGTAGACTCTACTTCAACAACTTAGATACAACCCTATCTAATTGCCAAGTACCCTGCTACCTCTACTGACTCCCTCAGATTGTAGACTCTACTTCAACAACTTAGATTTGCCACAGTGGAAAGAAAATAACACGAGTACTTGCTTCTTGAAAGCTAAAACTCACAATTGACTTCTATGAAAATTTGGGTGTTTGTTGCTTTGGAAGTGCATGACTCTTTTGTGATTTTCGATTTTTTATTCTTCAGCATTAAGTCTCTATTTATAGTTGAATTTTAGAACTTCACTGATGCTTTACTTCTGCAATATATTTAGATTAATCTGTTTTGAGAATATTATGGAGTAGTTTGCTCAGATTCTGTTTTGAGCCTTTTGCTCAGATTCTGTTTTGAGCCTTTTTCTCCAATTCTGTTTTGAACATTTTTCATTCTTCTTCTTTAATCCTTATGATCAAATTTGCACCATTGGATCTTAATGCGATAGTCCACATCTGGACCAGCCTATTTCATATTTTGTGATCCTCTGATTTCGGCCATTCCTGGACCACACTTCCTAACCCTCTGATTTCGGCCACCACTGGGCCATGGTCTGATTTTCTGATCTGGATCATCATTGGACCAAATAATTATTTCTGAACCATTGATCTGGAAATTTTTACTCTGATCTGGACAGATTCTGGACTTTGGTCTGGAACAAACTGAAATTAACTTGAACAAAAAATATTTCAGTCTGGACATTTTACCTTTAATTTTGGACCAGGTCTGGATTGATTCTGGAACTCATTTCTTTTGGTCTGGACTTAGTTCCATGCCCTGAATCATGCTATCTCATGATCTGGGCCAAATCTGAATTGATCCTCTTGTTCTGGACTCATAAACATACCTTCTGGTCAAGTCTGGAACAAGTCTGGACTGTGTAATTTTTCACTGCCAGGCCATCTTCTGGTCAGAATAACTTCTGGAATAAAATTGATATTCGACTCTTGTTTGTCTGGAATAACTCTCCTTTTGGCAGGCTTTCCAATGATATGATCCATGTTTCATTATGATTTTTTATTCCTTCTGTTCTGGGCCACCAAACATATCCTCTGGTGATGTTTTGACATCTTGGAACATCTTCTGGAAATTTCAGAATTCATTTTCCTTTGATCTCTACTTCTGTTTCCTTCAGTTTCTGGGGCATTTAACTTAATAATTCAAAGTACAAAATAAGTTTATATTGAGTACATTTGTAAGCATCAAAATCCTAAGTACTTAGAACCAACTTGGTTCCAACAGAAATAGGGTAAGAGAATAGAAATTCCAAATTTGATTTAATCAACCAAATTATAAAAGATTGGATTGTGGCACATGGAATGTAATGTAAAGTAGAAACATTTTTTTTATTAATAACACTAATATGAACAATCATTTTATAATCGTTTTATATTAGACTTAAACTCTAGAGTTTAAGTCTAATATAAAACTCTAGAGTTTAAGATATAAAACGATTATAAAATGATTGTTCATATTACTGTTATTAATATAAAACGATCTCTTTGAATTTGAATTCAGCTTGACATTATTAATAACAGATCCGTTTCTTGAATTTGAATTTATAATGTCAAGCTGTTCCTGCAGCGCTAAAATCTCAAAGACAAATGTAAAGTAGAAACAAAAGAGATTGATGTGTAATCTTTTTTAAGATATAAAAACTAATTAAAAATGACCACCATGGTAAAAATGAATTATAGAAACATACGATGAATAGGTAAATTACGAGTAATCGTTGTCCAACAATTTAATTCTTAAAATTAATAAAATTCTTTAAATTTTTTTTTTTTGAAATGGTAAATTTTCAATTACATTAGTCTTTTTAGGTTGGTTAGTTTAGCTCTTAAATTTTTTCTACAAGGATTAATATGTGATTGAAAATTTTTACGTTTAGAAAGAATTTTTTGATAGGTGACTGAATTGTATAACTCTTAAAACTTCAGAGACAATGTTGATAATTCACTTCTCAATTAATATTCTTAAACAATCTATACACATAAAATAAATGGCATTGGTGAAAAAATATCAATTAACAAAAATTCATTGCATTTTGATATAAAATTTTAAAAACAGAATTAACAATTAGAAGGACTAGAAATCAGTAGCAAATAATTACCTAGCTAGCTTTTAACATACTTTTAAATTTTATATACTTCCATCATGTTTAGAGCTTATTTGATAAACAAGCTTCAATGATGTTTATTCAAATATAATGTGTATTTGAGGAAATGCAGAATCTATGTAAATAATGGGAAAAACAATTAAGTATTTATCTTGCTTCCAAGCATTCTCAAAGTAGCAGTATATTTACGCAATTACAGCTTGTATGATTGTGCATGTAGCTGTAATTAAATTGTTCTACTGTTTCTAAAATAGAAATTCACATAATGAAAATTTAACCAATAATTCTATATATATATATGCACACATTCACTTTATGCCTTTGATGTTATTGACATGTCTACTTTATAAAATTTTGTAGTAGAGAAACTATCAAAAAAGCTCTTGATAACTATATATTATATCATTAGGAATGAAAGTTTGGAGTCTTTAAATCCTAACGACATAATGATTTTGGAGAGTAGAAAAGAAAGATATACATTGAAAGTACAATTTAGTATGGTCAATCAAATTATTTATGTTATGTGCCTTTCTTTTGTTGGGGAGCAAGTTGTAACACCCTGATGTTACATTATTGCTACTATTAACACTATGTGATTATTCAATGACTTTTAAAACAAATCGATTCGTTCAAACTGTGACTCTTTTATATTTTGTAAAATTTGTAAGGTTGATGAAATTCTGCTTTAAACGTTATACTTAATTTAGTTACTTTAAATAAAAGCTAATTCGTTTAAATGTTTAGAAACTAACTTGACTAGGCAAAATATTTCTATATGCAATAATTGTAATAGGAAAACAATGTAAGTCTTTCAAAAATCTTAATATATCAATAAATCCAATTTTTTCGCCAAACACGATTTTCTTTAGTAACTTAAACTTCACAAATAATTCATTCCCATCAATATTAGATTGCTCATTATGTTTCAATGCATGTTCAAAATGACAACAACAAGACTTCAAAGTTGTATCGTCCAATGATTGTAACTTGTGAGAAGTAAACAAGAAGTCAAAAATACTTTCATACTCTTCATATTGCTCAAATCTCTTATTAAGAGAAACAAAGTAAAGAAAATAAATAACCTTAAAAGATTCCTCTTCAGATAACTTAACTGATCGAGTATTCAAATTCTAAACTGTCATTTTCTTCTAATTATACACCTTAGAGGAAATACTGGGTTGATATTCAATTCAATAGCAATTTCCTTAGTATTATCCAAAGAATTATAAAAACGAGTTTCTCTGTATCCCTCAAAACATGAAATCTTCCCCTTTTTTCTTTTACAACAACATCAATAAGCATATCTTTTGATCGTAAAAGCTTAGTAACCAAATTAATTGTGAATAATATTTCAAGCTAAATAATTATAGCCGTTAAAAACTCAAAATTAATAGTTCATTTGTTGCTAAGGATTATGTTTCACTTCTTATTTCCTATCGAGATCCTTTTCCCGAATTCAAGTAAAGGTTCGCTAAAATCTAACATTTGAGCTCTTATAGCTTTGACACTATCTACATGACTCTCCAAACAAGTTGATGACATGAACTTTGGAGTCAATCCTTATACATTACCTTTCAAAATTTGCCATCTCTTAGTAGAATCGACAAAGTTTGTATAAATGCGTTGAACAACTCTAAAAAAATCTTTAGCTTTAATACAAGAGTTAGCCTTATCACACAATGCCAAATTAAGCCTATGACAACCACAAGGAGTATAAAAGAATCTCATATTTATATCTAAAAGTTTCTTTTGTACACCTTGATATTTTTCTTTCATATTTGACTCATTATCATTACCTTGTCCTTTCACATCAAATAGGTCAATATCAAGATTTTTCAATTCATTTTGTAAAACTTCAAAAAGCCCTTGGACAGTTGTACCATTCAAATTCAAAAATTATAAAAAAAGATTCCCCAATAGTAAAAAAATTTGAAGAAACATCCACATAGTGACTAACATCAGGAGTATAATCAAGTATCACTGAGAATACTCTGTTTGTTTAATTTTTCTAATGATTTCAGTTTTAATTGCAAAAGCAAGCAAACATATTACCTCATTTTATATGTTGTGTCCAAGATAATGAAAGTGAACATTATCATTTGTAATATGTGTAACATGTTCTTGGACAATGTTATTTGACAATTTGGTCAACTTCAGCTAACATTTTAATTAAGCCCAAAAAGTTAGCATTGCTATATTGGTATAATCTCTCTTTAGAATCACGAAAGGCCAAACAATGTTTAGCAATAATTTCACTGTTGAAATAATTTTTTTTAAAAAACATTTTTCCAATATTCCTTTTTTTTCTCAATTAGTCTTTCCTCCTTTTTATCACTAGTTTGACCCTTTTTCAACCTTTGACACAACTCTTCAAAAACTCCTGCTTGAGATTGAGTTAACTCTTCAAGTTTTTCCTTTTTCTTACTCTTCTCATATTCAGATTCATATGATAAAATCTTAGGAGGTATAGTAAAAAACTTGGATTTTCTAACAATTGTGTTAGTTAATAATCAACTCTGCATAGTTTACCAGCTAGTGATCTAATAGATTACGAGCAAACGATCTATTACTACCATTGTGTTCCTATAATAAATTATATCAAGGAAAATCAATTAGAGGGATGTTAAAATATGCATTTGCCTATATGACTCGAACATGACTAAAAGTTTCAAACAATTTGAGTTATTTTTTTTTTTATAAAAAGAACAACACCCTCTTAAAAATTAAGGTGTTACACTTCCGTTTGGTTTTGGCCTTGTCACTCCATGTTCATTTCTTTGTATTATATTAATGTTATTAATTAGTGAAAATCATAATTGATGACATTAGAATGCCAACATAGATGGATTGTCTATGTTATCTTGTGATGCCTTTGCACTTTAAATTTAGTTTTATAAAAAACACAATTTACAAAATATGACATAATAAACAATTTTATTTGAGATTACATACACATAATCTCATCCAAACATGATTATTTTTTCATAATATTGTATTACTTAGTTTTGTAAATGATGGTATTGGACTAGGAACTTAATTTAGTGTACACATGTACAGTGGTTTGCAGCACATACAGCAATAAGGCTAGGTGGACAAGGTCTTATACGTTGACGATCGCCATTGCTCCTACATAATCCATTTATGTCATCACTCACTTTCTTGGTTTGTTGATAGTGTACACATGTACACTCATTTGCAACACACACGGCAACAAGACCAGATGAACAATGATAGTTATGTTGACAATCGTCATTTGTTGCACAAAATCCATATCTCTCCACAGTCACTCCTCTAGCATGTGATTCCATACGAATATCTACGTACACAAACATTACATGGACATTAGAATATTTTTATATAAAAAATATGATTTTTTTTATAACATTGATTAATGAGAAAAATCATCAAGATAATCCATAATAAAATACTAATTGTTATTATACCTGATGAAATAATAAAAAATGCTAACAAAAATGCTATTGCGAAAGAAGAATTTCTTACAATTTCCATTTTTTTTCATTTGAATATGTTGTCTACAAGTACATTTATATAGGCAATATTCCACCTAGGAAATCAAATAATTTTTATGGAGAATGACTATAAATACGGTAGTGTTATAAAATCAATATTCTTACTTTTTAATAGTTATATAATAAAAAGATTTTATAACACTACCGTATTTATAGTCATTCTCCATAAAAATTATTTGATTTCCTAGGTAGAATATTGCCTATATAAATGTACTTGTAGACAACATATTCAAATGAAAAAAAATGAGAATTATAAGAAATTCTTCTTTCCCAATAACATTTTTCTTAACATTTTTTAATCATTTTTGTAGAATATTTGACTAGACTTTTAATATTTTTATAATATATATATATATATATATATATATTATGTTTTAATATTTTAAATACAAGGAAATGGTAAACACTTGAAGCATATTTTTAATATTGCATGAAAGGTAACCGGATGGTTTTCAAATTAATGTATTAAATAATAATATGAAATATTATATTGAAGATTTATACATTTATGACATTTAAGATAAATAAATATTTCAGAAAAGTAAAAATTATAAAATATTGTATTTAAGACTTTTATATTTATGACATTTATGATAAGTATTACAAAATATATCATAAAGTATGCTATGTATGAAAACATTTCGGTCAGAAAATATAGATACAAAATATATTATGTTGAGTTAGTTTATTTTATGTGTTTACGTGTTTTATATATGTGTGTATAGGTTTCTAAAATATTAATATTTTAATACATTATGAATATAATTTTTTATGATTAGAATACAGAAAATAAAAGTAAATAACACATTTGTAATATCTAATAAAGAAGTTAAAACATAAATTAGTTGATCTGTTATTCGTACATGAAATCCTCACAATAAAGAGGTGAAGTTACGAATAGATTCAAGAGTAAGAATTTTGATATGCATTAGAATCTAATTAAAAACTAATTATTATTATTAATATTATCAATTAATAAAAACGATTAATATATAGATCATGAATTTTAAGAGAGAAAAACAACATGTGAATAAAAGAAGCAAGAGAGAACAAAATAGACAAATGGAATGATCCCAATAAAAAAAAATTCACTAAGAAGATAAATAAACACGCAAAGATGCCAAGTTGAAAGATATGAGGTATAAATATACAAATGGACAAAAAAAAATATTCAAACTCAAACAAAATAATAAATTAAAAGTTAAAATTTATTATTGAGTATATTTCTAATTATAGTATAATGAAAGTTTATGTAGATAATTAATAATAAATATTAAATATATTTTATAGTCTCTACAAAATAATATTTTTTCAAGTTTATTTTTATGTTTAGTCATGCGTTTTATAAAAATGGTGCTTTTAATCCTTACAAATGGACTAAAAGCACACTATTTGTATAAAGAAAAAAAGGGACTAAAAGAACTTACTTTTAAGTTAAGGCCTACAAATTGATAAATTTATTATAGAAACTAAAATATATAAAAATTAAATATTTTATAAAAACTTAAAACTTATTGATGTATGATTGATGATAGTGATTTTTTAAATCGGTGATAAGTTTATCTATTGATGTATGATTGATGATAGTGATGTTATAAATTTGTGATGAGTTCATGTGATGATGGTGGTCATGTATAGTTAATGATACTGATATTATAAATTTGTGATGAGAATATTGAAGTAACTCAATAGTTTATGAAATAGTGGTGATTCCAACTTGTGCTTGAGATGATGGTCTTAATGAAGTATCACAAGCCAACGAGGGGAGAAACTAGATATTATTTCATTAAAGTGGAGATTATCTTGTCATCATATAGATATGTAGGGCCTAACAAGCCTAGTGATGCTAGGGCAGTACAATTGAATAATCCTAATCGTGATGGTCTATTGTCAAGCCTTAAGGCAAGATTGTTAGACCTTGGAGGTATTATGATGGGGAATTCTTAGGTGACTTAGAGGTTGCCTTCCAAATATTGGAAGCCACCATAAAACACAAGTTTACCGCAAGTGTTGCGTATATTTGTCTCGAGTTGAGTTGAGGGGATCTATGAGTATAGGGTCAATTGAAATTGGTCACTCACTCGCGTGTGTGGTGGAATAATATCAAGCCTCCTTGCCAAGTACTTCAGAGTTAGAATGGTACCAAATTGAGAAAAAGTAGAGTCTAACATTATGCATAGCATTGCATTTTCTTGTGATTGTCTTGTTGCGATTAATGTGTTTTCAATATTGAGAATAATTGTTCCTCTTTGATAATTTGATGCATATTATAATGAGATAATGGTTTTACGTGAGTGACTTTGATGTTATAAAATGATATTATTTCCTTGATTATTTTGATATATAATAATGTGTTATGATGCGGTCTATTATGATTATTTGCATGTTCTTCTTGTTTATATTATACTATCAACATGATTTCGAAACTCATTTCCTTTGTGTTTGTGTTTGTGTTTGACTGTGTAACAACCCTTTCACTACCTTAGAAATATTTATAAGGTTGAAGTACTAATTGGAGTTACTATAATTTTATTGATTGGTAACGTTGTGTTTTTAGTAATATTAATTTTGGGTCAAGGGTAGAATAGGAAAGTGGTAGTGTTGAAAAGTCGAAGTGGCAAAGAGAGAATATGCCACCTTTATTTCTCTATCTTTCTCCTTCACTGACAGGTACAAACCCATCTTCCACCTTAATTGGAAGACTGAAGAAATTGAGAACTAAAATAGTAGATAACTTCCCCAAATCAACTCAAATTGATGAGGAATTTCCTTAGAAAATGGTGAGTTCTTTTCTTAAACTGATTTCACATTTTGCACATGGGTTATGGGTTTGATTTTAGTTTATTTTACTACTTTAAAATAATTTTATGGGTTTGAAATAATGGGTTCCTTAAAACTTTGAGATTGAGGAAAATTGTAATTTAGGATATAGGAAATGTCAAAAACTATTTCACTTTTTTAAAATCATCCATTCTGCGTATGTCTATCTGATGATTATGATGTGTTAATGATTTTTGAAATGGAGGTTAACTGTAAGATGCAAATTGCTGAATTAATGCGTTTTTCCTCAACCCTCTTTGATGCGTTTTACTGTTTTTGATCAATTTTGCCTGTAATGCATTTTTCTGATTATTCTCAGTCTAAGCCTCTAATTCTGTTTTCCTCTGGCTGCCTCATATTTTGTTTCCTTTGGCTTCCTCTGATTCTGTTTCCTCTAGGTGCCTCTGATTCTATTTTCTCTAACTGCCCCTGATTCTTGTTCCTCTAGCTGCCTTTGATTATGTTTCCCTTGGCTGACTCCCATTATGTTTTCCTTTAGCTGCCTATGAATTATAGCCATTAAAAACACAAAATTAATATTTCATTTATTACTAAGGATTTAGTTTCACTTCTTATTTCGTATTGAGATCCTTTTCCCAAAATTCAAGTAAGGCTTCTCTAAAATCTAACATTTGAGCTCTTATACCTTTGAAATTATCTACATGACTCTCCAAACGAGTTGATGACATGTTTTGTAGTCAATCCTTTTACATTACCTTTCAAAATTTGCCATCTCTTAGTAGAATTGGCAAAAATTGTATAAATTTGTTGAACAACTCTAAAAAACTCTTTAGCTTTAATATAAGAGTTAGCCATATCACACAATGTCAAATTAAGACTATGACAACCACACTGAGTATAAAAGAATCTCATATTTATGTCTAAAAGTTTCTTTTGTACACCTTGATGTTTTCCTTTCATATTTGACTCATTATCATAACCTTGTCCTCACACTTCAAACATGTTAATATCAAGATTTTGCAATTTATTTTGTAAAACATCAAAAAGCACTTGGCAAGTTGTATCATTCAAATTCAAAAATTATAAAAAAAGATTCCTCAGTAGTAACAAAATTTGAAGAAACATCCACATAGTGACTAACAGCAGGAGTATAATCAAATATCACTGAGAAATACTGTTTGTTTAATTTTTCTAATGATTCCAGTTTGAATTGCAAAAGCAACCAAACATATTACCTCATTTTGTATGTTGTGCCCAAGATAATGAAAGTGAACATTGTCATTTGTAATACATGTAACATGTTCTTGGACAATGTTATTTGACAATTTGGTCAAATTCAGCTAACATTTTTATCAAGCCTAAAAAGTTAGCATTGCTATATTGGTATAATCTCTCTTTAGAATCACAAAAGGCTCAACTATGTTTAGCAAGTAATTTTATTGTTGAAATTGTTTTTTTTCAATTTTTTTCCAGTGTTCCTTTTCCTTCTCAATTAGTCTTTCCGCCGTTTTATCACTATTTTGACCCTTTTCAACCTTTGACACAACTCTTCAAGAGTTCATGCTTGAGATTGAGTTAACTCTTCAAGTTTTTTCTTTTTCTTACTCTTCTCATATTCAGATTCATACTATCAAATCTTAGGAGGCATAGTAAAAAACTTGGACAGTCTTCATACCCATATCTTTCTAGTGGCTTGATTTGACAGTGCTCTCTGTCACGTACAAGAGAGTAATCTTGTATGACACATGTATGTTCAATTTCATAGTTTGGTTTGGCTTGCGGTTTAGATACTACACAAGTGTTGCTTACTAGCAATGGCTCAACATCAACCTGAATCACCTTATTAATGGATGTTTCTCTCTCTGATGTGGACACATTTGTTTCAACTATC
This sequence comes from Cicer cuneatum, assembly GCA_037974295.1. Taxonomy (NCBI): domain Eukaryota; kingdom Viridiplantae; phylum Streptophyta; class Magnoliopsida; order Fabales; family Fabaceae; genus Cicer; species Cicer cuneatum. The sequence goes on from JBBPBO010000004.1 coordinate 27,501,699, forward strand.
TGTTTCAACATGAACTGATCATCAAACACAAAATCTCTACCGATAACCATCTTCTTTGAAATTGGATCCATAACCTGAATCCTTTTACACCTTTTGCTTAACAGAAGATGCCACACTTCTTTAACTTCGAATCTAGTTTAGATCTCTCTTCACTAAGTATATGCACATAAGTCGAACACCCAAAAACTCTTAAATCGTCAAAAATTCAGTTTGAGGAAATATACCTAAACCATGCGTAAAAAATCATATATAAATGTCATAAAATATCTAGAACCACCCATAGAGGGCTCTTTGTTAGGCCCCCACACATCAGAATACACACAATCTAGAATTCCCTCTATTTTGTGTTTGTTGAATTTAAAACAAACACAACACTATTTTCTAAGTATACAATACTTGCACAAATCCAGCTTACAGTTGCAGACACCATTCAACGAATGTTTCATATGAAGTTCTATCATCCCAAATGCATGTGCTACAATTTTTTTGCATCATCATCAGACTCAACTGACGTAGCATCACCTACAACAATACAACCCAACAATTTGTATATGTTATCTGTAGTCTTCTCCGATCTTATCGTTGTAAAAGCACCATGTTGACCTTCAAAATGTCCCCATCTCCATCAGACTATATGAGAAGCCATTTTTCTGTAGAGTACTATGGGAGATCAAAGTCTTTCTCAATTCTGAACTATATCTAACATCATTCAATTTTCGCATGCCACCATCATCCATAACAAATTTAATTTGTCTTATTACAATGATAGGACATGCTTTAGAATCAAAAATGTCTTCCTGAATGTGGTAAATAATTCCCTATGCGACGTCATGTGGTAAGAACAATCAGAGTCAAGAATTCACGCTTTCTCGTAAATAAAAGTTGTCACTAGTTGATCAAACGAACTTGGTAACAAGGATAGCAATATAATAGTGTTGTCTTCGTCATCGACTATGATCCCAAGCCTCACCAAGATAATAACATTTTGTTTATGAGCATTTTGTTTTGATATTAACTTTCTAATTTCTCTCATACCATCTTTGGATATGTTAGGTCTAAGATATGATAAGTCACTTCATCTGGTACACATAGATGAATCATGTATGCGGTCTTATCCTTCATCTCTGTCCAATCAACTCCTTCATCTGGTACATATAATGCTAAGTTGCCTGTTCCGTTGAACCTTACCACTTCGAAATTTTGCACCAGAGTTACTCATCATCTGATACCAATTGGTAGAACAACAACACAATTTTAAAAGAATACAAAGAACCGAATTACAAACAAAAAACATAAGACATTTGATCACGAAGATCAACAAAGTGTGCCTACATCTTCAACTGTAAAGCAATTGTAGTTCTTTTGTCTTAGATAAATGAATTAGGATTTATGGAGTAAAAGTTGTGCTCAAATAGTAATAATAAGGTTCAGATTACAATATTACCCCTGAACTATACTGCGGAGAGTTATTGCCCCTACACCCATTTTCGCCTCCGTCAACAAAAAACCAGGTCAAACCGCCCACTTGATACTATCTCAGTCATACTCAATACAAGTGATACCACTCATGCATATAGTTGAAACATAGAGAAGAAGAAAATCTAGTTTTTTATTTAGGTCTAGAAGAGTTGACTGAGTAAAAAACTTTACCAAGGAATTTCATATTGGGAGGTTCATGGGTGATGGTAAAGTGTTTGATAGAAAGATGAAAGTAAATAGTGGAGAGGTTGAGAGAAAAATGAAGAGAAAGATGTTGGTGACTTGGGATGTTTGCTCCAAATAAAAAATAAGAATTAGTAAAACCTCGATTTTCATAGTAATTTTTTTAAATAGAAATTTTTAACAAAAATACTCTACAAATAAATTCATCGACACACGTTTACAACGTAAGTAAAAACATTCAAAATTACACTTTCTCATTTCAAATGGAAATTACATTAAAAATAAAAATATAACAACAAGGGTTATTGACACTGATAATCCAACTACCCGTAAGTTGATCATAAAGTACTTGAGCGAATGCTACTGGGTACTATGGACCCACTAACTAAATTGAGCTATTTGCATTGGACTAGCGGTCAAAGCCATGACTCTGCTACACATTCATTGTTATCTCGAACTCTGCATAAACAAATTCTAATAATTTGGGACATTTAGTCCGGTCCACAAAAGTAAAGGATCTAATAATACTTAACAGGTTTGAAATGATCAAACAAAAAATTATATTCCATGCATATTTCCCATGGTATCATAATAGGACCCATATGTCAAAGCACTCTAATACAATGCCTACATGTCAATGCACATAATTTTGTAATATCACTACCTCTTCATAAAGGGCGGTGGGTCACCATTCAGTATGATCCACGAATTTCCCCACCGAGAATGTGAGGTTCTCCAACTATCGTGACTCAATAATCGTCATAAAGATTTTTGGAGTCCAACCAATTATAGACGTAGCGCTGCAAGCTCCAACCAATTATGAATGTCACACATAACTATGAAATGCATGATCATATTCTAACTCTCAAAATACCATTATCATGTTAATGCAGTTCTTAAAAGACTTTTCTTATAAAACATATTCAACACTCATAATTTCACCATCATTCATACAAAGCATACTCTAGCATTTATCACAACAAGATTCATAATACACATGTTTAGCAATTATGAATGCATGTCAACACATCAATCAGATAATCTCAATACAAACATCAACAACAACTAGAACATACATATATTCATGAACAAATAATTAAACAACATCAACAACTATTACATACATATATTCTTGAACAACTAATTAAACAACATCAACAACAAGTACAACCTACATGTTTCACCAAAAAAGTAGGAGGAGCCTTTATCTCGTTGTCGTTATCTCAATAAACTCAGGTAAAGCACGCTCGAACTAATTCAATAGCATTGACTCAATTAAAATTAATTCCCTCAAACCCTAAATAATTCCATATTTGTTCCACACTCCTAATCCCCTTAGATTATGTTTTCTCACCAAAACAATTTGAAAATAGACAATCGGATATAATCAAATATCTTAAGTTGAAAACTTTTGATCACAATTCAAAATATACCATTTAATTAAATGAAATTAGACTTTTTTCAACATCTTAAAAAATAAGTAAGGACTATTTTTGATAAGTCAAAATTTATCGAATCATGTTTTTGAACCACTTCAAACTATAAAGTCACAACCTTTTCAAACAAAGTCTTGAACTTCATATTTTCTCTAAATCTTTTTCTACTAAAATAACGTCTTAAAATTTTCTAACAAAATTATGGTAAGACCTCTCTATTGAAATAAGATTTTCCCAAAAGGCCGACAAGATGCATTTTCACTACAACGCTAATAATTTATTTTTGACGCAAAACACAACTAACTTCAAATTTTTAATTTGATCATTCTCTAAACTTTCTTAACTAAAATAGTTTTCATAAAGCCAACTTAAATATGAAGGTGCAAACACGAGAATGGGGGTTGAATTATGTTTGCCAAAGATGAAAACTATTTGCTAATTTGATGAAGGTTGGTTGGTTTTTATGAATTACTTAAATAAAAAGCAATCGAAATCAGAGGCAGCAAACAATGATAGCATAAATAATTGGACACATAGATTTATCCTTGTTCACCACTAACTTGGCTACATCAAAAAAAAAAATTAAAATATGAAAGATTTTATTTTTGGTAGTTGTGAAGAAAAACCTTTGAGTTTAAGTTTGAAAAATTATTTTGATGTTGAAGTGGTGAAGGTGTCTTTTGTTGGAACCAACTTGGTTTTACATTTAGAGTTTTGATATTAACGAAAGTATTTTACGAGAATAATATATTTGACATCAAAGAGTATGAAAGAATATTCATGTTTTCGAAGAAAATATAAAATAAGATTTGATTCCAATTTATAATTGAAGAAAATCTAAAATAAGATTTGATTCAAAATGATAATTGATGAAAATCTAAAATAAGATTTGATTCAAATTTATAATTGAAGAAAATCTCTGACCAAGTTGAAAAGAAAATATGGTCAATATTTGAAGAAGATTTAATTAAGATTTGTAGAAGATTAGATCAAGATTTGAAGAAGATTTAATTAGGATTTGAAGAAGATTTAATTAAGTTTTGAAGAAGATTTGATCAATATTTGAAGAAGATTTGATCAATATTTGAAGAAGATTTAATTATGCTTTGAAGAATATTTGATTAAGCTTTGAAGAAGATTTGATCAAAATTTGAAGAAGATTTGATCAAGATTCGAAAAAGATTTGTTGAAGATTTATCTACAACAAAGTATGAATAGAATCAATATGAAGAATTTACAAACTCAATATAAACAAAATACAAAAAGAATCAATCTGAAGAATTTACAAACTCAATCTAAAGAGATACAATTCAGAATTAAACAAGGACTAAATTGAAGTCCAAATTTTAACTAGAAATAGATACTCAGGGCTCAAGAAGAAGTGCATCGAAAATCAGAAGAGAGTAGAAGAACTCAAGCTCAATTTCCAAATTCATATTAGAGTTCAGAGAGAGAAACACTTGTTCGCATGAGAAATATTTTCTGAGTGTTCTTTTCTTAGAGTGTGAGAGTTATTACTGTTATCAGCTTTGTTAGAAGCAACTACTCAAGTTCCAATCTTTTGTATCCAACCTAATAGTGTTTTAGTTCCTTCTTCAATATGGGGTTGTCTGGATTTAAGCATCATGGCCCAGTGTTGGCCGAGATCAGAAGATCAGACCATATGGCCCAGTGTTGGCCGAGATCAGAAGATCAGATCATATGGTCCAGTGATTGGCCGAGATCAGAAGATCAGAACGTGTGGTCCAGTGTTGGCCGACATAAGAGAATCACAGCAGATCAGATTGTATGGTCCAGATGTGGACGAGATCAGAAGATCTAACGGTCCAGATTTAATCATAATGATAATCAATGGAGACTTGATTAAATTCGAATAAGACTTGATTAAATTTAATCAAAGTATTAAGAGGATTTGGTACAAAAATAAATTGACGTCGTGTGGGAATTCAGAAGCTATTGGCGGGAAGAAAGATTTGATCCAGAATTAATCAAGAACACGATTGGCCAAATTTATTTTTGAATGCAAATCTGGAGCTAAAAAGATATGTTTTTTATTTAAGTGAAACCCGATTGGCCAAGTTATTTTTGCAAGAGTATCTTGCAAGATACAGCTCGAACTTAAGCATGGAAGAAACCCTAATCTTCATCTATAAAAAAAGGCTCAAGGCAGAAGACTCAGCATCGAAAATACTTGAGAGTCATACACTTTCGAAAGCAAAATACTTGAGTTTTCAGTGAGGTCAATTGTGAGTATCCACTTTCCAGAAGCAAGTACTCTAAGTTTTTCTTTCCCTTGTGTTAGGTCTAAGTTGTTGAAGTAGAGTCTACAATCTGAGGGAGTCAGAAGGAGTAGCAGATTACTTAGCAATTAGATTCAAGGTTCTTTTCCTCAAAAGTCTAGGATTGTTAGACTTTTTGAGAAGACTGACTTGGAGGGTCAGTGGTACTTTGTAATTCAAGGTTTTTGAATTAGTGAAATCCTTCAAAGTGAAGGGACTGGACGTAGCCTAGTTAACGGTGAACCAGTATAAAATTATGAGTTTTTATTTACTTTATATCCGCTGCTAGCTCTGTTTTAATTCATACATAACAGGCTTGTTTTAAAACTAAAAAGTATTCAAGTTAGTCAAACACAATTCAACCCCCTCTTCTCGTGTTTGCACCTTCAAAAACAAGCTAATTAATCTTATTAATTATGATTCTAAACACAAAAGAATTTAACATATCTTCTTGAGTGTTTCATCAAAGATAGGTATCAAGTAATTCTTTCAAAGAGATAGATCAAAAGAAAATAACCACAAGACTGTTTCAAGACCAATCTTGAACTCGACACAGAACAACTCTCTCAAATATAATATCTTAACAGACTTAAAATAAGAAGTTTTGTCGATCTATAAGGCTAGTTCGAAGTCTGGACAAATATTGACTAATCAAAAGAAACTCATCAAGTCAAAATAGCATGTGCAAGTGCTTTTTAGCCACCATAAGATCATTCACGATTGAAGTATTATGTTTCAAGAAATAGATTACGCTCAAGACTTATCCAGAAGGAAAACTACATCACAAGAATTATGATAAAACTCTGGAGAAGAATCTGAAACCAAAGAACAAAAAGAAAGCAGTAAAATCCCAAAAAACTGGAAACCAAGATCGATCTAGAGATTAGCTGGAACTATCTTCTTTCAAATATGACACACGCCTAAAAGCTCATAGTCTTTTACAGCATGTATATTAAACGACTACATGAGTTGGCAAGGCCTCTAAAAAACCTATAAAAAGAACTCCAAGGCAAGGAAAAGATTATCAAATCCTAGGGCAATCAATCTCCACAAAAAATCATCAGTCTTGAGTACCATCAAGCTCGAAAAAACAATAAGGTTCATATTCTCTGTTATCAACATCAAAAGTCTAGCTTAGAAACCTGTTTACTCAAAATAGAAACTCAAACAAGTGTTGAGATATTGTTGATCAAATCAAATCTCTTTCAAAACAATCATTTGTTAATCCAAACACTATAGAGGTAGAGGTAGTGTGAGGTAACTTGTAAAAATCCTTGAGAGGATAAGTGTAAAGATACTTCCAAGTGTAGGGAATTAATCTGTGATATTTCTTTCAAAGAGAAAGATAAACAGTTGTAAATCAAAGTTGATCTGTTAAGGGAGAAACAAGATCAATCTTGTTTTGACCAAGTTAGTGGAAAAACTCACAAGAATTTGAGGACTAGACGTAGCCCGCGGTTGGGTGAACCAGTATACATTACTGTGTGACTCTCTTCTCTCTTATCTTTATTTTAATTATCACGTGCACATTACTAATCACATTTTAACGTTTCACTTATTTCTAACCAAAGATCAATGTGCATTTTTATTTATCAAACTAAGATCAATCTTGAGTTTTAAAAAACACATTGCAGAAATTTTAAAAAGGAGTCACAATTCAAACCCCCCTTTCTTATGACCAACATTTTCATTTCAAACTCAAGCTCAAATTCCAAATTCATGTTAGAGTTCAAAGAGAGAAACACTTGTTTGAAGGAGAAATATTTTCCGAGTGTTCTTTTCTTAAAGTGTGAGAGTTATTATTTTCAGCTTTGTTAGAAGCAACTACTCAATTTCCAATATTTTGTATCCAACCCGATAGTGGTTTAGTTCCTTGTTCAATCTGGGGTTGTCTGGTTGTTAGGAGAAGACTTAGCTTGTAGGGTGAAGGTGGTGCTGTTCCTCAAAAGTATGGGGTTGTCAGACTGTTTGGGAAGACTGGCTTGGAGGGTCAAGTGTTTCGTAATTCAAAATATTTGAATTAGTGGATGAAAGTCTTCTGAATGAGGGGACTGGATGTAGCCAAGTTAGTGGTGAACAAGGATAAATCTATGTGTCCAATTATTTATGCTTTCATTGTTTGCTGCCTCTGATTCCGATTGCTTCTTATTTATGTAATTCATAAAAACCAACCAACCTTCATCAAATTAGCAAAAAGTTTTCAACTTTGGCAAACATAATTCAATCCCCCTTCTCGTGTTTTCACTTTCATCTTTAAGTTGGGTTTATGAAAAATATTTTAGTTAAGAAAGTTTAGAGAATGATCAAATTAAAAATTTGAAGTTAGTTGTGTTTTGCGTCAAAAAAAAATTTGTTAGCGTTGTAGTGAAAATGGATCTTGTCGACCTTTAGGGAAAATCTTATTTCAATTGAGAGGTCTTACCATAATTTTGTTAGAAAATTTTAAGACGTTATTTTAATAGAAAAAGATTTAGAGAAAATATGAAGTTCAAGACTTTGTTTCAAAAGGTTGTGACTATATGGTTTGATGTGGTTCAAACACATGATTTGATAAATTTTGAGTTATCAAAAATAGTCCTTACTTGTTTTTTAAGATGTTGAAAAAGTCTAATTTGATTTAATTAAATAGTATATTTTGAATTGTGACATATTTGATTGTATCCGATTGTCTATTTTCAAATTGTTTTGGTGTGAAAAACATAATCTAAGGGGATTAGGAGTGTGGAACAAATATGGAATTAGTTAGGGTTTGAGGGAATTAATTTTAATTGAGTCAATGCTATTGAATTAGTTCGAGCGTGCTTTACTTGAGTTTATTGAGATAACGACTACAAGATAAAGGCTCCTCCTACTTTTTGGGTGAAAAATGTAGGTTGTACTTGTTGTTGATGTTGTTTAATTAGTTGGTCAAGAATATTTTGTTGTTGATTTTGTTTAATTAGTTGTTCAAGAATATATGTATGTAATAGTTGTTGATGTTGTTTAATTATTTGTTCATGAACATATGTATGTTCTAGTTGTTGTTGATGTTTGTATTGAGATTGTTTGATTGATGTGTTGACGTGCGCATTCATAACTGCTAAACATTAAAATATGAAAGATTTTCAAACATATTAATATATTCGCCTTTCAAACACATTAATCTCCGCATTAAATTTTTGTAATACCCCAATATTACAACAAGTCTTTTATTTTATTTCTTTTCAAACGTAATTTATATGTAATAAGTTATAATTATTTTGGAGATTTGATTTTACTGAAGTCTTAATTATTTTATAACTAAAATAATTTTTATGTTGCAGTTAAATTTCAATCGAAAGTTAAAAACAAAAATTTTAAATTTTTGACAATTCAGGAAGTTTTACCGACCGTCAAATTTGAAATGGGAGAGATTTGTGATATTTATGGGATAATTTTAATTTATTCAGGAGTTGAGAATATTAAACGGGAGATTTTGGAAGAGTGTATTGCTTGTTTTTTGACTTATACATTTATTAAAAACATTTGTGGCATTTTAGTTTGGAAATAAATAAAATTATTATACAATTATTTTCATGAAAGATTTGATATTCTTTATTAATGAAGAAATTTTTCAAAAGAGGAGTTTGATACATTAACTGTGATTGATGAGTGCGGAGGAAATATTTTGGGAGGAAAAATAAGTTTTATGAATCAAGTAATAATTTAACCTAGTCGTGATAAAATTTATTATCGGCAAAAATTTATTTTACATAATTATACGCTGTAGATATTTTACCAAGATTAGTAACATATTTTACAAAATAAGATTGTGTTGTTTTAATAAGGCTACATCACCTCTTTAAGAAGTTGTCGCTCTCATCACCTAATTCAATTTGTTCCACAAATTTCATTTATTTTCCTTTATTAGTGCTTGATAGAGAAAACTAGTGTTGGTACCATGAAACCTTGAAGAGAAAAATGAGATTTTGGGAGAGATTGAGTTAGAGCTTGAGAGAACTTCCAAGAGGATAAATAAAGAGGAGAACATAAGGAAGCTATTGGTGTCTTTAACTTGTAAGAAAAGTCTAAGGCAAAAAAAGTGACGACTAGACGTGTCGGTCATGTTAGCTATCTATGTCTAGGTACTTAGACCCTCACTTGAGAGCATGTGGGGTTGTTGTTGATTGTTAGTACCCATTAGGGGTGTTGTTGTTGCTCGTCAGTTTTCTCATCAAAATGTGGGGTAAGATTTCCTACTCACAAGGACAATTAGAGTAAAGTTATATTATTAGTTGTAGTGTGGTTTCCACAAACTTCACTAGAAATGAGTAATTAACATGAATGCCACTCATTTAGTTACTCTTCGAAGTTACATTAAATGAATGTAGGATGTGTTTAATCAGTCATTGCTTATGATGGTAATTGACCGTGCTTGAGGTTGATTGTTATATTGTTGTTATGAATTATCTTCTTATTTAATGAATGATTGAAAGTGATATATGACTGTTGTTGTTCTCAGTTGAATTAATATGTGATTACGTGTTAAGTATGAATTTATATCACTTTAGGGTAGACAATTCTGGTCGAGATAAATGGTTGAATGTGCATTAGGTGAGATAATATATATTGAATTTTAAGATGAGAATAGACACTCTCCTGAAGTTTTGTTTGGCTTGGTGTTCGAAATTTATATACAATGAGATGGTACCAAGAGTCATGTAGTTACAACCTAAGGATGGTGTGACACACTATTGGGAAATTTTTTAAAATAAGCTTGCAAAGTAAAACCATAAGGTTGAACTAGCAGCAAAGGGTGTCCTAACTCATGAAATGGTCAAGTATGGAATTCTTTGTCATTATGTTATGATGGCGTCCACTCTCCTTAAGTTTTGCTTCAATCTAGGCTGTCATCGTCAGAACCTTCTTCAACTTTTTGGCATCCTACAGTTAAGGTTCATAGGAGCCGTTGCACCTTTTATGGTACTTCTTAGAGGTAAGATGGTTGTTGCCACAATCGGGCTGACTTACATCAGTTCTAGTTTGTGTCTGAATTGAGACAAAGTTTGTTTATAGGATTCTAACTCTCATTAAGAGGATTTTACAGATCAAATCCTATATCAGTACAAGTTTCTGAGAACACTTTGACTAATTTACACCAGTTCTAATAACTCTTTATTGAGGGGATATTTCTTTCATATTTTTCTTGGATGTGCTCTTGCCTTTTTCAAAATTTCTTCTTAGCACATTTCCTTTTTCATTATCTCTCGATCTCTCACACGCCCTTAATGTTCTAAGTGAGTTCTTCTTAAATAGAGAGAAGAAGTATCCACTAAGGATATTACTGTTGGAGATCTTTAATCACCATTTAAGGCAAATCGGTCTTTAATATGTATCCATATATATCTTCGTGAATGATTCTATGTATCTTAGTATGAGGATAGAGATGCAGAAGTTACTATGATCATAGCATGAATTAAATACTTTTAAACAAGTAGCAAATTCAAGATGTTCATCAAAGGATGTGCAAATGCTTTGTCTTCTTGAGAGCGTTGACCTTGATCAGAACGTTGAATTCTTTTAGAGCATACAATATAAATTAGAGTCAGACGATCAGATGCTTGAAGTAATGATATAATTATCAGAGGCTGATGATTAGTTGCTCTTCAAGCTTATTAGGGGTAGATGATCACTTGTTTTGTCAAGCTTATCAGAGGAAGTCGAATAGACCATAGCTGCATTCAGTAGAGGTAACTGAAACTAAACATATCATGTATTTCCAAAGTCACCAAAACCAGAGCATTGCTTGCATTATCGAAGTTAGAGGGTTTGCATCAGAGTCAGACAAACAAAGTGAAGTAGAGTCTTATTGTTTCTTTCTCTTTGTCCAATGACCAGAGGATATAGCTTATATCAGAACGCATACTTTGTAACGTTTGTCTTTGAACTACATGATGGAATACTTCTTATTGCTATATTACGACTTGCTCCATTAGTAGACATAGTTAATTTTTTATTAGGTGATAATATTATTTGTGTTAAAACACAAAGATTATTATCTCTAATTTACTTGTAATTTATGCTACCTTAAAATAGATAGTCATTAATATAACTTTTTGTTTTCTAACTTAATCTGCACACTTAGCGATTACAATTAGGGGATAATTATTCTTTATTTGTTTTTGTTTTTTATCATCAAAACATCAACTAGATGATTGTATCTAAAACCACTTTTTCACTAACAATCTCCCTTTTTGTTGAGGACAAATAACTATACAATTAATTAACAACTTTCGTTCACAAATTAAAGTTTTAAAAGAAAGCTCCCTCTAAATGTAGTACTCAAAAAAGAAACTTTTAAATCAATATTTTGGGGCTCCTCTTGAATTTGATAAATGTGATTCATTAAGTGTTTCAAACTTTATTAAGTCATTTGATTTTTGACACGCATGAGCGTAAAATAACATAGAAATATCATGAAAATGATGCAGATGCATAACATACAATTAATTATATTACTATATCTTATACTTTTATTCCCCTTTGTCATTATTAAATAGGGTAAAATTATAGAATTTATAGTAAGCCAAACATACACAAGGATCACAAGAGAGATAATAGACACCGTCACACCACATACATATGATTAGCATAAGTATGTTTTTAAATGAAAGCTCAAAGGAAATATAAAAGAACAAAAGTAAAACAAGGGTAACATTTCATAAAAAAATAGGATCACAATTACAAAGGAGACACCAGAACAACAAAGGTAACTTAAAGAAAAGCGAATCCAAGACACATGTCCTAGAGACATCTAAGGACATGCCTCAAGAGTTCAATTGCTTTCTTTATTTGAGAGATGAGAAGGTCCAACTTGCGATCGATTTCTTGCAGAGCAATCCGAGCTTCTAGTTGTTAAAGAAGAATGTCACTCACCATCGTGGCCACTTTAGATGGTGGGATTTCCTTCTTCTCGGGAGAGGAAGGTGATTTCTTTTTCTTATCAGAACATGAATCAACATCCATATCAGATGAGATTGGGAAGCGTAAAAGGATGAACACAAAGAAACAAACATGGGCAGAGAGAAGACTGTAACACATACATATTACATTACAATTGCAATACTTGTTACAAAAGGACTTAAAAGAAAAGCAAAAGTCCTAAGGTCTTTCCAAGGCATTCTAAACCAGATCCATTAATTTTTATTACATATTAGGTTTGAATCACCAATTCCTAATACATAAATAAACTAAGTTTCTTTATATAACATCTTATTCATTAAGAGTCTTCTTTCTTTGAACTTTCATCTCATGTAGCGATAAAGAAGTTTTCAGATCAAGATCCAACCTTTTGACTTGTCAGATGTAACTAAAGAATAGGAGATAATGAAGTCTTCCCTTTTCTCTAATCATTTTAACTTGTTTGGTGGGACTTTATCTAAATATAGATTCAGAGATATAATCTTCCAAAGATAAATCCTTGATAAAATGGTAGGTGCTCCAACCTTTCTTCATTATAACTTTCAGATTTCCATCCAATCTAGAAGATTCAAACAAAATGAGGCACAAACTTTTCTATGCTTTTTTTCTTACTTCCTCCTTGTACTAAAGGTACTTAGTGAAATAAGGATACATTGATACCCAAGGGTTCCACAAAGTGAACCTTTGAATAAATTTTGTAAACCTTCTTATATAATCCATCTTGTTGATTATAGTTCACAGATGTAACTAATTCAAGATTTTTGAAGATGTCACCATTCAAGTTGAGCAGCTCATGTTTTAAGAAAATTCCGAAGTCTTTATGAGAGTATAGTGTTAGAAGAGGATTATTTAGGAAGATGAAGACTTAACAAAGAATGAGATATAGAAAGGTTTTTCCTAGAGGGTTTTAGGTTTAAAACGTTTTGGATTGAAAATAATTTTGGTTGGGAGAGAAAACTTTTTAATGAAAAGGTTGATTGTGAAAAGCACTAGAGGGGAGAGAGACTTTAATAAGCATTGAAGAAGGATAAAAAAACATAAATTTTAACGAAAGTGAACAAATAACAATTTTTAAAAGGAATACATAAATTATGAACATGAACGAGATAACACGGAAAAAACAAGGACACAAAAAAAAACATATAAGATAAGACAAACCAGTGCACAAATAATAATAAAATAAAGTACAAGGTACCTAACGATGGCAAATGAAGGTAATTTAGCAAACTCATTATTTCATATATCTTACAAGAGTTGGTTGGACTTTTCTATCAGATGATCTTCTAACCAGAAGCAGAGTTATATTGGTTCTGATCTTCCTTCTAAATCAGCAGATGCAATCATTTATTCTATTTTTTTAATTTCGTATATACGATTCTCAAATGATGAGTCAAGCACGCAATACACCAGATGCAAAATCCTTGTCCTTGAGCATACAGAGGAAAGGCTTCAGACCATGTAGTTAGAGGATTGCCAAAGTGGATCATTCAAGGTTTTCACATGAGCATGAGTTTGACCAGGTGATGAGATAATTAAAGTCATGTGTTGTATAAACTTCTCTAGTGGTGAGATCAGACTATGGTCTTTCAAAAGAGAGTTTTGGTCATTTACATGCAGTTCATACTTCTTTAAGGATAATCTATTTTCATAATTATATCAAATACATCATCTTTGTTCTGACGAGGATCTTCTAAAAATGTTCCATAATATGCCAAATGGTGGTGATTCAACGTTCAAAAATGATAGTGACGGTTGCATTGCTCACTATTTCTTCTAAAAGGTTTCTTGTACATTTGAACATATATCCTAGATCATTGAAGTTTTTAGTAAACTTCTCCATGACTGGTTAGATTCATTGTTGAAATGCATCATAATGTTTTGTAACATCTCGACCATTACCGATATGGACGATGATCAATTAGTAGTAGGAATGAGATGAGGCGGTACTTATCTCCTAGGTACCGGGCTCGACTCCCACCGAAGACAAAAACTCGCTATTTCCACTAGGTGGAAAGAGGGGTGAGAAGATCGTGAGTAGCATCGCCGATAACGGTCATGGCCAAGATGTTACATAAAAAGATCAATTGGTAGTGGGAATGAGATAAGGCGATACTTATCCCCCAGGTGCCGGGTATGACTCCCACGGAAGGCAAAAACTCGTTATTTCCACAAGGTGGAAATGGGGATCAATTTGTAGTGGGAATGAGATTAGGCGGTACTAATCCCCCAGGTATCGGGTTCGACTCCTACAAAAGATCGTGAGTAGCATTGCCGATAACGGTAATGGTCGGGATGTTACATAAAAAGGGGAGTCGAGCCCGGTACCTAGGGGATAAGTACCGCCTCATCTCATTCCCACTACCAATTGATCTTTTTTATGTAACATCCCCACCATTACCGTTATCGACGATGCTACTCACGATCTTCTCACCCCCATTTCCACCTAGTGGAAATAGCGAATTTTTGCCTTCCTTGGAAGTCGAACCCGGTACCTGGGGGATAAGTACCGCCTCATCTCATTACCACTATCAATTGATATGCGGATTCAACATTAGAGAATTCATCATAATCATCCCATGTAGCCATCAGACTCGTCTTCTTGGGTTTGAAATCTTTCCACTGATGTTTCCATTTCTCCAAATTTGGACATTCTAACTTGATATGTCCAGGTTCAATGCATTTCTAGCAGATGATGTTTTTTTCGTCAAATTTTTCATCATTTCCTCTACTAGACTGCTTGGAATATCGTTGGGGAAATTTCTTCTTTCTGTTGTGCCACATGTTCTGAATTTTTTGGATGTGAAAGCCAATTCATCTTCCTCCGAGTCTCCATTTTGACCCTTTGAATTATTATCCTCTAATTATGTAGTCGCCTTTATAACTTTCTGTTGGAACCAAGTTGGTTCTAAGTACTTAGGATTTTGATGCTTACAAATGTACTCTATGTAAACTTATTTTGTACTTTGAATTATTAAGTTAAATGCCCCAGAAACTGAAGGAATCAGAAACAGTGATAAAAGGATTCCAGAAAATTGAATTCTGGAATGACCAGAAGGTACTCCAGGAATGTCAAAACATGACCAGAAGATATCTTTGACGGCCCAGATCAGAAGGAATAAAAATCAGAATGAAACATGGAGCATACCATTGGAAAGCCTGCCAGAAGGAGAGTTGTTCTAGACAAACAAGAATCAAATATCAATTTTATTCCAGAAGTTATTCTGACCAGAAGATGGCCTGGCAGTGAAAAATTACTTGTTCCAGACTTGACCAGAAGGTATGTTTATGAGTCCAGAACAAGAGGATCAATCCAGATTTGGCCCAGACCATAAGATAGCATGATTCAGGGCATGGAACTAAGTCCAGACCAGAAGAAATGAATTCTAGAATCAATCCAGACTTGGTCCAAAATCAAAGGTAAAATGTCCATACTGAAATATTTTTTATTCAAGTTAATTTCAGTTTGTTCCAGACCAAATTCCAGAATCTGTCCAGATCAGAGTAAAGACTTCCAGATCAATGGTTCAGAAATAATTAGTTGGTCCAGTGATGGTCCATATCAAAAAATCAGACCATGGCGCAGTGTTGGCCGAAATTAGAGGAACAGGATGTGCAAGTCCAGAAATGGCCGATTCCAGAAGATTTCAGCATATTAGGCGCGCATCCAGGCTGGCCGAAATCAGAAGATCATAGGGTTAGGAAGTGTGGTCCAGGAATGGTCGAAATCAGAGGATCACAGAATACCAAACAGGCTGGTCCAGATGTGGACAATCGCATGAAGATCCAATGGTGCAGATTTGATCATGGGAATTAATGGTGAAGATCTCATGATATTTTTATCAAACTATTATAAAAGATTTGTTATAAATTAAATTGGAGTAGCATGGAAGTCAGAAGCTGCGGCGGGAAGCAATGCACATATTTGATTGGCTAGTAAGTTTTTGAAAGAAATCTAAGGATGAAAAAAAAGATATATTTTGCAATTAATTGAAGCCCGATTGGTCAAGATATTTTTGCCAGAAAATCTAGCAAGATCCAGCTCAAATTTAAGCATTGGAAGAGGCTTAATCTGCATCTATAAAAGGAGGCTCAAGGCAGAATGCTCATCATCGAAAATCACAAAAAGAGTCATACAATTCCAAAGCAAACGCTCCAAAATTTTCATATAAGTCAATTGTGAGTTTCAGCTTTCAAGAAGCAAGTACTCGGGTTATTTTCTTTCCACTGTGTCAAATCTAAGTTGTTGAAGTAGAGTCTACAAACTGAGGGAGTCAGTAGGAGGTAGCAAGGTACTTAGCAATTAGATTCATAGTGTTGTGAATTCTTCTACAATCTGGGGTGTCAGATTGGCTGAAGACAGGAGTTGTTTTTCCTCAAAGAAGTCTAGGATTGTTAGACTATTTGAGAAGACTGACTTGGAGGGTCAGTAGCACGGTTGTAATTCAAGGTTTGAATTAGTGAAATCCTTCAAGGCGAAGGGACTGGACGTAGCCTCGTTAACGGTGAACTAGTATAAAATCTGTGAGTTTTATTTTTATTTTTATCCGCTGCTAACTCTGTTTTAATTATACATCAAGTTTTGTTTTGAAAGTATTAAAACAGGAAAAGTATTCAAGTTAAGTCAAATACAATTCAACCCCCCCTTCTCGTGTTTGCTGCTTCAATTGGCATCAGAGCTCGGTCTCAAGGCTGAGCACTTAACAGTGTTTGAGGAAAGGTCCAAGGGGTTCAATATGTCAGAAGAATTGGGAGGCAACATCAACAGACCACCAATATTTAATGGAGAAAGGTTTGAGTAGTGGAAGGACAGACTGAGAAGTTTTGTCATATCTCAAGATCCTGAATTATGGAAGATGATAGTCAGCGGATACACTGCACCTACTGATCCAGAAGATCCAACTAAGAAACTAGACTTGGATGATATGAAACCAGATCAGATCAGACTACACAGACTTCATCACAAGTCCAGAACCATCATGGTCAGTGCAATCACATTCAAGGAATTTGATAGATGCACAATAAAGAAACAACAAAGAGTATATTCGATAGTCTGGTTCTGACCTATGAAGGAACCAAGCAGGTTCAACAGACAAAGGCTAACATATTGGTCGGAAAGTATGAGCTGTTCAAGATGGAAGAGGATGAAGACATTGACACAATGTTCTACAGATTCCAGACTTTGGTATCAGGACTGAACGTATTAAACAAAAGCTATACCACTGAAGATCATGTCTGGAAAATTCTGAGAAGTCTACCAAAAAGGTGGAGACCAAAGGTTACTGAAATACAAGAAGCTAAGGATCTGAGTACCTTGAGGCTGGAAGATTTAATCAGCTTACTCAGGTCTCATGAAATAGAACTGGAAGAAGATGAACCTAAGAAGAAGAAGAATCTGGCTCTGAAATCGAAACAGAAGAAAGCTGCAAAGGCAGTATCAGAATCAGAGGATAGTGACAGTGACTGTGATGATATGGCTTACTTAACCAAAAAGATGGCTAAGATCTGGGAAAACAGAAAGAGGAGAGGTTCCCAGAAGAAACATAACAGCAAGGAAGAATGTGACAAGAAGAACATCATCTGTTATGGATGCAATGAACCTGGACATATCAAGTCAGAATGTCCAAATCTGGAAAAAGGAAAACAACACAAGAAGAGTTCCTGATACAAAAAGAAAGGTCTGATGGCTGCCTGGGATGTATCAGAATCAAAGGAAGAATCTTCTGATGAAGAAGAGGCAGAAACAGCAAAGATAGCTCACATCAAGTCTGCTTCTCGACCTCATAAAGGCACGGATTCCATAAGGAAAACAGGCAGAAGGAAGAATGATCGAAGCAATCATTCTGGCAAATCTGGAAGCACATCAGAGGAAACAATTCTGTCTCTGATGGCTCATACCAACTCAAGTTCTGAATATAGCTCAAGCTTTGGAACATAATCAGAAGATGAAGACAATGAGGTATTTTCTGATCTGTCTAAATCTGAATTAATTGAGACTTTAAAAGACTTATTAAATGCAAACAATAAAAGGTCTTTAAAACTGAAAACTCTTAGGGAAGATAAGGAAAATCTAACCAAAGAAGTCCAAGTTTTAAAGAATCGAAATTCTGAGTATGCAACTGAAAACAAAAATTTTAAAACTGATGTTGCAAGACTCAAATCTGAAAACCAAACTCTGAAAAGTAATAATTGTTCCACTTCTAAAACTATTTGTAAATCTGATATGCATGTGCAAGTTTTTCAAAACTTTATTTCCAATGGAATGGAAAGAAGTAAAAATGCATCTATGATTTATGGAAACAATAATTCTGGAAAAAGAGGTCTTGGTTTTACAGAAACAATTACTGAAAATAAAGCTGTTCATTCTGATGTTTTATGTAGTGTTTGTGCCAAGAAAGGTCACTCTGAATTATCTTGTCCAATGGTAAAATCTAAACAAGATCAGAGAGCTGTTACAACTAACAAACCTGGACCCAATAAGTTCTGGGTACCAAAAGATCAAATTGTCTATGTTGCAGATATTCTGAGCAACCAGAAAGAGACACCAACAATGGTGCCTAGACAATGGATGTTGGCAACGCACAAGTAGAAGAAGGTTTATGTTCCAACATCTACCAAACAGAAGCAAACTGACTCTGGTAGAAGAAGAACTGGTCAACACAATACCTATCAGAACCAGAACCAGAATTATAGGAGGAACAGGAAATATCATGGATATCACTCATATCAGAACAAGAACTGGAACCAGAATCAGAACTGGAACCAGTATCAGAGGTATAGGAACTAGAACAGAACCAACACTGGAACCAGAACTAGAACCAGAACTGGAGCCACAGAAACTGGAACCAGAATCAACACTGGAACCAGAATCAGAATCAAAATCAATACCAGAACCTGAACAGGTATCAATATCAAAGGTTGAGGTATGATCATCACAACTACTTTAATTATCAAAATAAGTATGATTATCAGAATCACCATAAGTTCCAGAATCACCAGAGGAATATGGTGTATGAGCCAAAACAGAAATTAAAGAATCAGAATCAAGAGAGTTCTTCAAACTCTCCAGTGAGATTCATCAAGACTACAAACCTGGAAGGGAATTCAAATTCCCTCATCCAAACCATGTAATCTCAGAACATATAGATTAGGAATCTGAAAATCAGAAGCAATAGGATTTTCAGAGTAAACCTGAGGCTACATCTTGCTGTAAATACTATTATTATTTAATATTTATTGTGATAACAAGAAGCTTGATCTTAACAAATCAAAGCTAGATAAGTATTCTACAGGTTTTCAAAACATCAAAGGAACTAGGTGATTCACACAAATTGAACACTCAGAAGAAACAACATTCCAGTGGTTTCAAAAACAAACAAAAACCACCAGAAGCAGAATTAATGGTTTGGCTGTACTAAGTTCATTTTTAAATTAATTGAATTATATTATGGTATATGACAAACTGCTTGACAAATCAAAGCAAGATAAAGATAGTACAGGTTCACCAGAAGCAAAGGGAGCAGAAGCAGAAGCAGAACGAATGGTTTGGCTGTATTGAGTTAAATTTTAACTTATTTGATTTGCATTATGTAAAATGACAAACTGCTTGATCTTAACAAATCAAAGCAAGATAAAAATAGTGCAGGGAGAAGAAGCACAAGAAACAGAAGTACTTGGAAAGGTAAAGGATACAAGCAAGTCAGCAACACATGACAAATCTTCAAAAGATAAATCTGATCAAGTCAGAAACAGCCAAATAAGTCATAAGAGAAATCTGGATATTTACCAGAATCTAAAGCTGTTACAGATTCACCAGAAGTTGATTCATTAGAATCAGAAGCTGTTACAGAACTAGAAGCTGATGCGAACCAAGCATTGTTGATGAAGTTTTGGCAGAGGAAGGTTGGATACTTACAATGCAAGAAGAGCTGAATGAAATTCAAAGGAATGATGTTTGGGATCTAGTATCCAGACCAAACAGAAGCATTATTGGAACCAAGTAGGTATTCATAAACAAATTCAATGAAAAGGGTGAAGTTGTAGCTCAAGGATACAGTCAACAGAAAGGTATGGATTACACCGAGACTTTTGTTCCAGTGGCCAGGTTAGAAGCATTTAGAATTCTCTTATCATTTGTTGCTAATCATGATATAATGCTGTATCAAATGGATGTCAAAAGTGCATTCCTGGCTACTTAAGTGAAGAAGTCTATGTCAAACAGCCCCCTGGTTTTGAAAATTCTGATTTTCCAAACCATGTTTTCAAACTTAAAAAGTCTTTATATGGTTTAAAACAAGCACCAAGGGCATAGTATGACAGACTTAGTAACTTTCTGCTTAAGAATGAATTTAATAGAGACCAGATTGATAATACACTATTTAGGAAATCCATTAAACATGATATTCTGATTATTCAAGTCCATGTTGATGATATCGTATTTGGATCAACTAATGGCACTTTGTGCAAAGAGTTTTCTGACCTAATGCAGAAGGAGTTCCAAATGAGCATGATGGGAGAACTTAAGTTTTTCGTGGGAATTCAGATTCATCAAGGCAAATCAGGTATACTCATTCACCAATCAAAATATACTAAAGAACTTCTCAAAAAGTTCAAGATGAGTGACTGTAAGCCAATGGCCACCCCCATGCACCCAACCTGCTCACTTGAGAAAGATGAAACCAGCCAAAAGGCAGACCAGAAAACATACAGAGCTGGAAAGGAAAAGTATAAGTGGCAACTGCACTTTGTTCTGTGATAACACTTCAGCCATAAACCTAACCAAGAACCCTATCTTACACTCTAGAGCCAAACACATTGAAATAAAACACCATTTGATTAGGGACCATGTTCAAAAAGGGACTTTGAGCATCCAGTTTGTGGACACTGATCATCAATGGGCTGATATCTTCACCAAGGCATTACCAGAAGATAGGTTCGAGTTCATTAAGAAGCATCTCAGCATGACCTCCATATCTGACTAGCTCAAGTAGTCATCTTAGGAGTTTTTAAAATTTCTTGCAATTTTATTTTATGTGTTTTAATTTCAGTTTTTACTTTCTGTAATTTGTAAAGAGAAAAACAAAAAATACAAAAATAGTAGGACCACTTTTTGGCTGATGAAAAAAAGGGGGAGAAAGAGAGAGAGAGAGAGAGAGAGAGAGAGAAAGAAAGGAGAAATAAGTAGAAAAGGAGAGATAAAAAGAAAGAAGGAGAGAAAAAGAAAGAGAGAAAACAAAAGGAGTTGAAAAGGAGAGGAAACAGGGAGAGAGAAAAACAAAGAAAGAAAAAGAAAGAGTGAAAACAGAAGAAGTTGAAAAGGAGAGGAAACAGGGAGAGAGAAAAACAAAGAAAGAAAAAGAAAGAGTGAAAACAGAAGGAGTTGAAAAGGAGAGGAAATGTGAAGAGAGAAAAAGAAAGAGAGCAAAAAGAAGGAGTTGAAAAGGAGAGGAGAAGAGAAGAAAAGAAAGAGAGAACAAAGAAGGAGTTGAAAAGGAGAGTATCAGACTTAGGGGGAGAGATTGGTCTGAGGGGGAGTAATTCAAAGTCTTTGAGTCATAAGTTAGAAAAATAAGTTAAGGTTTTGTCATCATCAAAAAGGGGGAGATTGTTGGAACCAAGTTGGTTCTAAGTACTTAGGATTTTGATGCTTACAAATGTACTCTATGTAAACTTATTTTATACTTTGAATTATTAAGTTAAATGCCCCAGAAACTGAAGGAATCAGAAGCAGTGATCAAAGGATTCCAGAAAAATGAATTATGGAATGACCAGAAGGTACTCCAGGAATGTCAAAACATGACCAGAAGATATCTTTGATGGCCCAGATCAGAAGGAATAAAAATCAGAATGAAACATGGAGCATACCATTGGAAAGCCTGCCAGAAGGAGAGTTGTTCCAGACAAACAGGAATCAAATATCAATTTTATTCCAGAAGTTATTCTGACCAGAAGATGGCTTGGCAGTGAAAAAATTACTTGTTCCAGATTTGACCAGAAGGTATGTTTATGAGTCCAGAACAAGAGGATTAATCCAGATTTGGGAATTAATGGTGAAGATCTCATGATATTTTTATTAAAGTATTATAAAATATTTGTTATAAATTAAATTGGAGTAGCATGGAAGTCAGAAGCTGTGGCGGGAAGCAATGCACAGATTTGATTGGCTAGTAAGTTTTTGAAAGAAATCTAAGGATGAAAAAAAAGATATATTTTGCAATTAATTGAAGCCCGATTGGTCAAGATATTTTTGCCAGAAAATCTAGCAAGATCCAGCTCAAATTTAAGCATTGGAAGAGGCTTAATCTGCATCTATAAAAGGAGGCTCAAGGCAGAATGCTCATCATCGAAAATCACAAAAAGAGTCATACACTTCCAAAGCAAACGCTCCAAAATTTTCATATAAGTCAATTGTGAGTTTCTGCTTTGAAGAAGCAAGTACTCGTGTTATTTTCTTTCCACTGTGTCAAATCTAAGTTGTTGAAGTAGAGTCTACAAACTGAGGGAGTCAGTAGGAGGTAGCAAGGTACTTAGCAATTAGATTCATAGTGTTGTGAATTCTTCTACATTCTGGGGTGTCAGATTGGCTGAAGACAGGAGTTGTTTTTCCTCAAAGAAGTCTAGGATTGTTAGACTATTTGAGAAGACTGACTTGGAGGGTCAGTAGCACGGTTGTAATTCAAGGTTTGAATTAGTGAAATCCTTCAAGGCGAAGGGACTGGACGTAGCCTCGTTAACGGTGAACCAGTATAAAATCTGTGAGTTTTATTTTTATTTTTATCCGCTGCTAACACTGTTTTAATTATACATCAAGTTTTGTTTTGAAAGTATTAAAACAGGAAAAGTATTCAAGTTAAGTCAAACACAATTCAACCCCCCTTCTTGTGTTTGCACCTTCACTTTCTTCTCCTTGGATTTCAAAGCCAAGGTTGGTTGCTTCTTATTGGGCTTGTCCTCTGCGAGTTCAATTTCATGTGATTTGAGAGAGATGATTAATTCTTCCAACTTAAGAATATTCAGATCCTTTGCTTCTTGAATGGCAGTGATCTGAGGTCTCCACTTGCTTGGCAGACTTCTTAGTATCTTCTTCACATGATCGGCAGTAGCATAACTCTTCTCAAGTATCTTTAATCTTGAGACTAGAGTTTAGCATCTGGAAAACATTATTTCAATGTCTTCATCTTCTTCCATCTTGATCAGCTCACACTTTTGGACTAGGATGTTGGCATTTGCTTCTTGAACTTGCTTTCTTCCTCCCTAGGTCAAAATCAGACTATCATAAATACTCTTTGATGTCTCCTTGTTGGTGTACTTGTCAAATTCCTTAAAAGTGATTGCGTTTATCATGAATGTTTTGGACTTATTATGCATTTTGTACATCTTCTTCTTATTAGCATTAATCTTTATCCTTGGAATCTTAAAACCATAAGTATTTTTTGGAGCAATATAATCATCTTCCACCAAGTCCCAAAGTTTAGGATCTTGTGAAATTAAGAAACTTCTCAGCCTATTCTTTCAATACTCAACATTTTGCATCAAACAGAGGTGGTCTATTGAGGTTTCTTCCAATTGCTTCTTCATTGAATCTAGATATGTTGAACCTTTGAATCTTTTCTCAAACACTGTTAAGTGCTCAACCTTTAAACCAGGCTCTAATACCAATTGAAGGTGCAAACACAAGAAAGGGGTTGAATTGTGTTTGACTAAGTTGATAACTTTTTCATTATTTGATTAAACTACTTCAGACTTCATGTTTTACTTGGAGTAGAAGCAATAACAAAACTAAGGGTTCCAGGAATAAAGTGACACAAGTAATTTGTCTTGGTTCACCGCTAACTTGGCTATTTCTAGTCCCTTCACTCAGAGTAATTTAATCCACTGATTCAACAACTTGAATTACAAAGCACCTGACCCTCCAACCCAGTCTTCTCAAACAGCCTGGCAACCCTAGACTTTAGAGGAATACACACACCTTGACTCTACCAGCCAAGTCTTCTCCACACAATCTGCAACCCCAGATTGTTGAAGGCACGCTAACACCACTCTCGGGTTTGAATAAAAAGGTTTGGAATTTGAGTAGTTGCTTCTAACAAGCTTATTATAACAATGACTATCACACTATAAGAAAAACACTCAGAAAATATTCCTCATTCGAACAAGTGTTTCTCTCTTTGAACTTTAAGATGAATTTAAAATTTTGAGCTTGAGTTCTTCTACTCTTTTATGATTTTTCGATGATCTTCTTCTTCTTCTGCCTTGAGTATCTATTTATAGATAAAATTAGGGCTTCAATTTAGTTCTTGTTTACTTCTGAATTGTATGTGCATTCCTAACTTGGTCAACAATGATTTTATTGAAAAATAATTCTGAACTAGATGTTTTTTGATAATATGTTCTTTAGCCAATTTTTTATTTCTAATCCAATATGAGGAATTCTTCTAGGTTGATAGTGTTCGTATTTTGTTTAGATTTAGTTTGTAAATTTTTCAAATTGATTATATTCGTATTTTGTTCAAATTGAGTTTATAAAATCTTCAGAGTGATTCTGTTTGTATTTTGTTCATATTGAGTTGGTAAATTCTTCAGATTGATTGTGTTCGTATTTTGTTCATATTGTGTCAGTAAATTCTTCAAATTGATATTGTTCATATGTTGTTGTAGATAAATCTTGATCAAATATTCTTGTAAATAATTCATATCTTCTTGTGATAAATATTGGTCAAATCTTCTACAAATCTTGACCATATCTTCTTTTCAACATGGTCAAAGATTTTCTTCAATCGTAAATCAGAATCAAATCTCATTTTAGATTTTTTTTAAAAAACATTTGACCGTATCTTCTCTTCAACTTGGTCAAAGATTTTCTTCAATCATAAATATGAATAAAATCTTATTTTAGATTTTCCTTAAAAAAATTAATCTTCTTTCATAATCTATGAATTCAAATATATTGTTCTAATAACATACTTTTGTTAACATCAAAACTCTAAGTATAAAACCAACTTGGTTCCAACATACTTTACCTTACTCCTTCAAGACCTAACATCATGTTTAGTGTATGTGCAAGATTTCAAGTTGACCCTATGGAATCACATTTAAATGTTGTTAAGAGAATCCTTATATACCTAAATGGCCCTACCAACATTACCTTGTTCTATAAGAAATCTTTTGAGTACAAACTAAATGGGTATTGTGAATTTCATTATGCTAGAGATAAACTTGAGAGAAAAAGCACAAGTGGAAACTGCACATTTCTAGGTGACAACATAATATCTTGGTCAAGTAAGACACAAAGCACAATTGTCATGTCAATAGCAAAAGTTGAGTATATTTCAACAGTTGGTTGTAGCTCTCAACTAATTTCGATAAAACATCAACTAGAAGACTACAAAATCCTAGAAACCAACATGAAGGTGCAAACACTAGAAGGGGGGTTGAATTGTGTTTGACTAACTTGAATACTTTTTCTGTTTGTGCAGTTTTAAAACAAAACATGATGTATGAATAAAACAGAGTTAGCAGCGGATATAAAGTAAAAATAAAAACACAGAATTCTATACTGGTTCACCGTTAACAAGGCGACGTCCAGTCCCTTCACCTTGAAGGATTTCACTAATTCAAACCTTGAATTACAATAGTTCCACTGACCCTCCAAGTCAGTCTTCTCAAACAGTCTAACAATCCTAGACTCTTGAGGAATACAACACCTTGACTTCCTAAGTCAAGTATTCTCCTACCAATCTGACAACCCCAGATTGTAGAAGGAATTACAATGCCTTGAATCTAATTGCCAAGTAATCTGCTACCCCTTCTGACTCCCTCAAATTGTAGACTCTACTTCAAAACTTAGATCTAACACAAGGGAAAGATAATAACACGAGTGCTTGCTTCTGGATCAAGTCTCCCTCTGGCAGGCTTCCTTCTGGTCTGGTCCAGGTCTCCTTTTAAGTTTGCTTCCTTCTGATCTGGGCCAGCAAAGTTATCCTCTGGTAATTTTAGGATGCATCCTCTGGTACCATCTGGATGCATTCTGGTGTCTTCATCTTCTGGTGGCATTTAATGTAATAATTCAAGGTACAAAATAAGATTACATGGAATGCTTTTGTAAACATCAAAATCCTAAGTACTTAGAACCAACTTGGTTCCAACAATCTCCCCCTTTTTTATGATGACAAAACCTTAACTTATTTTGCTAGCTTATGACTCGAAGTACTTCAAATACTCCCCCTCAGACCAATCTCTCCCCCTAAGTCTGATACTGACTTTTTCTTCTCCTTTTCAACTCCTTCTGTTTTCACTCTTTCTTTTTCTCTCTTTATTTTTCTCTCTCCCTGATTCTTCTCCTTTTCAACTCCTTCTCTTTTCATCTCTTTCTTTTTTGCTCCTCCTTTCTTTTTCTCTCATTTTCTACTTATTTTTCCTTTTTCTCTCTCCCCACCTTTTTGTCATCAGCCAAAAAGAGGTCCTACTATTTTTGTATTTTGGTTTCTTTCTTTACAAAGTAGAGAAATTAAAAACAAAAAAAATAAAAGACATAAAATTAAAAGTACAAGAAAATTAAAAACTCCTAAGAAGACTACTTGAGCTAGTCAGATATGGAGACAATGTTGAGATGTTTCTTGATGAACTCGAACCTGTCTTCATGTAATGCTTTGGTGAAGATGTCAGCCCATTGATGATCAATGTCCACAAACTGGATGCTTAAAGTCCCTTTTTGTACATGGTCCCTAATGAAATGGTGTTTTATTTCAATGTGTTTGGCTCTAGAGTGGGGGGTTTAATTGTATAACAATGTAAGGTTGGTGATTCGTTTGACAGCAGTTTAAATGGGATTCCCTAGGGTCAGCTTGAAAACGGGCACAGACACAAACACTTAAACAAAATGTGAGGTGTAGAAGCAGTTAAATAAAGAAGGGATCCAATCATACCTTTGTATGTTTTCTGGTCTACCTTTTGGCTGGTTTCATCTTTCTCAAGTGAGCAGGTTGGGTGCATGGGGGTGGCCATAGGCTTACAGTCACTCATCTTTAACTTTTTAAGAAGTTCTTTAGTGTATTTAGATTGGTGAATGAGTATACCTGAATTACCTTGGTGAATCTGAATTCTCAGGATGAACTTAAGTTCTCCCATCATGCTCATTTGGAACTCTTTCTGCATTAGATTAGAAAACCTCTTGCACAAAGTGCCATTAGTGGATCCAAATATGATATCATCAACATAAACTTGAATAATCAAAATATCATTTTTAATGGATTTCCTAAATAGAGTATTATCAATATGGCCTCTATCAAATTCATTCTTAAGCAGAAAGTTGCTAAGTCCATCATACCATGCCCTTGGTGCTTGTTTTAACCCATATAAAGATTTTTTAAGTTTTTAAAACAAGGTTTGGAAAATCAGAATTTTCAAATCCACGGGGCTGTTTGACATAGACATCCTCACTTATATAGCCATTTAAGAATGCACTTTTAACATCCTTTTGATACAGCATTATATCATGATTAGCAGCAAATGATAAAAGAATTCTAATTGCTTCTAACCTGGCCACTGGAGCAGATGTCTCAGTGTAATCGATACCTTTCTGTTGACTGTATCCTTGAGCTACTAGTTTGGCTTTGTTCCTTACCACTTCACCTTTTTCATTGAGTTTATTCCTGAACACCCACTATGTTCCAATAATGTTTTTGTTTGGTCTAGATACCAGATCCCAAACATCATTCCTTTGGAATTCATTCAGCTCTTCTTGCATTGCAAGTATCCAACCTTCTTCTGCCAAATCTTCATCAACATTGGTTGGTTTGCATCAACTTCTAATTCTGGTAAATCTGTAACAACTTCTGATTCTGATAAATCAACTTCTGGTCTTGGTAAATCTGTAACAGCTTCTGATTCTGGTAAATATCCAGATTTCTCTTCTGACTTATCTTGGTTGTTTCTGACTTGATCAGATTTATCTTTTGAAGATTTTTCATGTGTTGCTGACTTGCTTGTATCCTCTACCTTTCCAGGTAATTCTATTTCTTCTGCTTTTGCTTCTGCTCCCTTTGGTTCTGGTGAACCTGCACTATCTTTATCTTGCTTTGATTTGTCAAGATCAAGCAGTTTGTCATAAAACATCAGAACGAACATTATTAGTTTCAAGAACAATTTCTGTAAAACCAAGACCTCTCTTTCCAATGTTACTGTTTCCATAAATCATAGATGCATATTTACTTCTTTCCATTCCATTAGAAATAAAGTTTTGAAAAAATTGCTCATGCATATCAGATTCACAAATAGTTTCGGAAGTGGAACAAATGTTACTTTTGAGAGTTTAGTTTTCAGATTTGAGTCTTGCAACTTCAATTTTAAAATCCTTGTTTTCAGTTGCATACTCAGAATTTTGATTCTTTAAGACTTGTACTTCTTTGGTCAGATTTTTCTTATCTTCCCTAAGAGATTTCAGTTTTAAAGACTCAATTAATTCAGATTTAGAGAGATCAGAAAATACCTCATTGTCTTCATCTTCTAATTCTGTTCCAGAGCCTGAGCTGTATCCAGAACTTGAGTTGGTATGAGCTATCTGAGCCAGAATTGCTTCCTCTTATGTGCTTCCAGACTTGCTTGAATGACTGCTACGATCATTCTTCCTTCTGCCTGCTTTCCTTCTTGAAATCGTGCCTTTATGAAGTCCAGAAGCAGACCTGATGTGTGCCATCATTGATGTTTCCGCCTCTTCTTCATCAGACGATTCTTCATTTGATTCTGATACATCCCAGGCTGCCATCAGACCCTTCTTTCTGAATCTGGAATTCTTCTTGTGCTGTTTGCCTTTTTCCAGATTTGGACAGTCTGACTTAATATGTCCAGGTTCATTGCATCCATAACAGATGATGCTTTTCTTGTCAGATTCTTCCTTTCCTTTGTTGTTATGATTCTTCTTCTCCTTTTTCTGGTTGTAGCTCTCAACTAATTTGGATGAAACATCAACTAGAAGACTACAAAATCTTATAAACCAACATGAAGGTGCAAACACAAGAAGGGGGGTTGAGTTGTGTTTGACTAACTTGAATACTTTTTCTGTTTTTGCAATTTTAAAATAAAACTTGATGTATGAATAAAACAAAGTTAGCAACGGAAATAAAGTAAAAATAAAAACACAGAATTTTATACTGGTTCACCATTAACGAGGCTACGTCCAGTCCCTTCACCTTGACGGATTTCACTAATTCAAACGTTGAATTACAACAGTTCCACTGACCCTCCAAGTCAGTCTTCTCAAACAGTCTAACAATCCTAGACTCTTGAGGAATACAGCACCTTGACTTCCTAAGTCAAGTCTTCGCCTACCAATCTAACAACCCCAGATTGTAGAAGGAATTACAACGCCTTGAATCTAATTGCCAAGTAATCTGCTACCCTTTCTGACTCCCTCAGATTGTAGACTCTACTTCAACAACTTAGATCTAACACAAGGGAAAGAAAATAACACGAGTGCTTGCTTCTGGAAAGTTAGAACTCACAATTAACCTCACTGAAAACTTGAGTGTGTTGCTTTGGAAGTGTATGACTGTTTTGTGATTTTTGAAACAAAGTCTTCTGCCATGAGCCTCCTTTTATAGATGCAGATTATGGTCTCTTCCAAGCTGAAATTCTAGTTGTATCTTGCTGGATTCTCTTGCAAAAATACTCGGACCAATCAGGTTTCATATAAATAAAAAACATATATTTTTATCTCCTGATTTGTTTTCATAAATAACTTGGGCCAATCCTGTCTTTAATTTATTTTGGAACAAATCTTTCTTCCCGCCAATAGCTTCTGAACTCCCATACGACTTCACTTTATTTTTGTAACAAATCCTTTTAATACTTTGATCAAATTTAATTAAATCTCCACCGTTAATCCTCATGATTAAATCTGGACCGTTTGATCTTCTGCACTAGTCCACATCTGGACCATACTAAGTGATATAGTGTGATCCTCTGATTTCGGCCAACCCTGGACCAAACTTTCTGGTCTTCTCATCTCGGCCATCTTGGACTTGCAAACTGATCTGCTGTGATCCTCTGATCTCGGCCAATGCTGGACCACACATTCTGACCATCTGATTTCGGCTAACACTAGGCCATGGTCTGATCTTCTGATCTCGGCCAACATTGGGTCATATACTTAAATCTGAACCATTGATCTGAATATCTTCCCTCTGATATGGAATAATTCTGGACTTGGTCTTGATTGAACTGAAATTAACTCTGGACAAATAATATTTCAGTCTAGACATTTTACCTTCTGATTTGGATCAGGTCTGGATCAAATCTGGACATCATTTCTTTTGGTCTGGACTTAGTTTCATACCCTGAACCATGCTATCTTCTGGTCTGAGTCAAATCTGGATTGAATCTCTTGTTCTGGACCCATTGATTTATCCTCTGATTAAGTCTGGATCAAGTATGGGCTGTTTATCATTTCACTGCCAGGTCATCTTCTGGTCAGAATAACTTCTGGAATAAGTTTGACTAATGATTCCTTCTGGTCTAGATCAAGTCTCCCTCTGGCAGGCTTCCTTCTGGTCTAGTCCAGGTCTCCTTCTGAGATATCCTCTGGTACTTTCTGGATGCATTCTGGTGTCTTCAGCTTCTGCCTCTAGAAACTTCATCTTCTGGTGGCATTTAATGTAATAATTCAAGGTACAAAATAAGATTACATAGAATGCTTTTGTAAACTTCAAAATCCTAAGTATTTAGAACCAACTTGGTTCCAAAACAACATTCCCATTTATTGTGACAACCATTCTGCCATTTGCCTTACCAAAAACCCTATACTTCATTCTAGAGCTAAATATATAGAAATCAAACACCATTTTATTCGGGACTTTGTTCAATAAAGTGTGCGTAATATCTAGTTTGTAGACATCAAACATCAATGGGCTGACATATTTACCAAACCACTAGCTGAAGATACGTTTGACTTCGTCAGGAAAAACCTAAACCGCATTATTATACCATACTGATATTGTGTCAACCTTAGAGTAGTTTAGTTTCATATTTCGGAAAAAAATTTATGTTTATGTTATTTTCATTATATTAAAAAAAAAGGAAAATAAAAAATAAAAAAAAAAGGTGAGTTTCACTTTCAAGTATTTGCGTCTGATGACAAAAGGGGGAGTAAGATGTTTCATAATGTGGGTAGAAAAAATACTTAGACTTAGGAGGAACCTTAAGTAAGGGGGAGTCAAAGAATTTAAAAGAAAAATTGTTATAAAAAATATAGTTTTGTCATCATAAAGAAGAGAGATATTGTTGGAACTAAGTTGGTTTTATACTTAGAGATTTGATGTTAACAAAATTATTTTATGAGAACAATATATTTGACTTCACAGAGTATGAAAGAAGATTCTTGTTTTTCAAGACAATCTAAAATAAGATTTGATTCAGATTTATAATTGAAGAAATTTTTTGGTCAAGTTGAAAATAAGATATGCTCAAGATTTGATCAAGATTTATCTACAGGAAGATATGAATTATTTACAAGAAAATTTGATCAAGATTTATCTACAGGAAGATTTGAATTATTTACAATAAGATTTGATCAAGATTTATCTACAAGAAGATATGAATTATTTACAAGAAGATTTGATCAAGATTTATCACAAGATATGAACTATTTACAAGAAGAATTGATCAAGATTTATCTACAAGAAGATATGAATTATTTACAAGAAGACATGATCAAGAATCGTCTACAAGAAGAAACACTCACAAGAAAATACATTTATTATTTGCAAAGATATGATTCAGATTATGACAAAGGATAAAATACTGAATTGGAGTTAGTCATATTTCTACTAGTGAAAGTTCAAGAACCGGCCCAATACTATGTTCCCGCCCTAATCAAAGCATCCAATAGGAAAGAAGTTTCATACGAAGCATTTGCGAAAGCAATCTTAACAAAATATGAATAAGTATCAATATGAAGAATTTACAAACTAAATTTTAACAAATACGAACAATATCAATATGAAGAATTTAAAAACTCAATCTGAATAAAACACGAACATAATCAATCTAGAAGAACTTCTCAGGTTAGATTCCTAAATAAATAATTAACTAAAGAACATATTATCAAAAAGCATTTTGTTAAGAATTATTTTTGAATAAGATTATTGTTGACCATGCGTAGAGTATGATAGTCATTGTTTCAATGAGCTTCTTAGAAGCAACAACTCTAGTTCCAAACCTTTGTATTCAAACCCGATAGTGGTGTTAGTGTGCCTTCAATAATCTGAGGTTGTCAGATTTTCTGGAGAAGACTTTGCTGGTAGAGTCAAGGTATGTGTGTTCCTCAAAAGTATGGGGTTGTCAGGTTGTTTGAGAAAACTGGCTTTGAGGCTCAAGTGTTTTGTAACTCAGGTTGTTGAATTAATGGATTAAATCATTTTGACTAAAGGGACTAGATGTAACCACGTTAGCGGTGAACCAGGATAAATTACTTGTGTCACTTTATTCCTGCACTCCTAAGTTTTGTTATTTCTTCTACTCCAAGTAAATCATCAGGTCTGAACAAGTTTAATCAAATAATGAAAATGTTATCAACTTAATCAAACACAATTCAACCTCCTTCTCGTGTTTGCACCTCGAACATCAAATAACACATGAACAA
This sequence comes from Cicer cuneatum, assembly GCA_037974295.1. Lineage (NCBI taxonomy): Eukaryota > Viridiplantae > Streptophyta > Magnoliopsida > Fabales > Fabaceae > Cicer > Cicer cuneatum. The sequence goes on from JBBPBO010000004.1 coordinate 27,534,647, forward strand.
ATAATAGAAAGTAATTCAAAACAACCTGCTCAAAATGTTCTGCACCAGAATGTTCCAATCCAACATGCTCCAAGAAGCTAGAGAACAATGACTGATCATGTTATGGAAACCATATCATCATTCAAACAAACAAATTGGATGAAAATGGTAAGGTAATCGGAACAAGGCAAAACTTGTTGCTCAAGGATATAATCAAGATTAAGGTATTGATTATGATGAAACTTTTTCTCCTGCTACAAGGTTAGAAGCAATTAGAATTCTTCTTGCTTATGTTGCTCATAAATGTATAAAACAATTTCAAATGGATGTTAAAAGTTCCTTTCTAATTTGTTTTTTAAATGAATAAGCTTTGGTAAAACAACCTCTTGAGCTTGTACGTGAATTAAAACCAAATCATGTTTTTATAGTAACAAAAATACTTTATGGTCTGAAACAAGCTCCAAAGTACATTCTTAATTAAAAATGGATTTTTAAAAGGAAAAATTGACACTACACTTTTCAGAAAACTGCTATGTCAGACTTACTCATTGTACAAGTCTATGTGAGTTTTAGATGAGTATGATGGGTGAACTCATATTTTTTCTTGGATTGCAAATATGACAAACAAAGGAGGGCATCTTTATTTGTCAAGAAAAATATACAAAAGAAATTCTTAAAAATTTAAATTGAATGAAGCAAAAATTATGGATACACATATTCATCTTTCATTAAGTCTTGACAAAGATGATAAAGGACTACGAGTTTTTGAAAATAATTTAGAGGAATGATCAAATCATTTCTTATCTTACTTCTATTAGACTTGAAAAAGTTTTTGTTGTAGGATTGTGTGCTAGATTTGAAACTTCTCCCAAGGAATCTCATCTTATTGCAATTAAACGAATTTTTAGACATTTAGTAGGTACTCCTGATCTTGGCATTTGGTATAGAAAAGGGTCATATTTTGATTGTGTAGCATATTGTGATTCTAATTATGCCATTGAAAAAATTCAAAGACAAGCCCCCACTAGTTGGCAATGCAAGAAACAACATACAATTGTATTTTCTACCACTGAAGCATAATACATTTCAGCTGCTAATTGTTGCACACAAGTCATTTGGATGAAAAATCAGTTGGAAGATTACTCACTAAGGTACTCAACACATTCTAATTATGTGTGATAATACCAATGCAATGAATCTCTCCAAAAATCCAATACAACACTCCATATCAAAGCACATTGAAATTAAACATCATTTCATTCGTGATCATGTTAAAAAGAAAGAGATGGAATTAAAATTTATTGACACTAAAAATCAACTTGCTGACGTATTTACAAAACCTCATATTAAAAAAATGTTTAATTTCATTCAAAAGAAATTAAATCTTGTTAAAAATCCATGTCCAAATTGATTGTTCTTTCGTTACATAAAATCTCTTTGTTTAATTATCAGATGAGAAACATTTTCCCTTCAAACATTATGATAGTTTAGAATGATCATATCCCAACATTCTACTTATACATCAAAATGTTTGAAAAATGAAACTAATGTGTCATGTTCCTCAAAAATCTAAAAGGTTAAGCTAATCTTGTACATCGTGGGTTTTTTCAATAAATGCAAATCATGATTACTTGTCATAAGGACGGGACAAAAAGGAAAAAGTAAGATATTTATCCATTGGGTACAAATTAAATAGCATTATTTTTTCCATCTCTCTCTTTATTAACGATTACGACATATAGGGTTTTTCCCCAATGTAACTTCCCATCACTTACTATTTATCTTTTCCCTATTTTACTCTCTTTGATCACAACCAACCTCTTTTTATTTAACAAATTCCACCTTTTTTTCCATCAAAAATGGTCAAAACGAAGGGAGGTCTCAACCGATCTGAAACTGAAGGATCTCAAAGTTTTTGTTTACCCATTCCCCTTTCATCGCCAAATTTCTCACCTTAATCATCATCTGATTCTAAATAAAAATGTGTACGGATAGCAGAGGTTCAAACTCTATCAGTAAACATCCCTATCTCATCTGATCCCTCTCCAAAAGTCCATCCACACATGCGACACTCAAAACCTCATCACTTATAACCAAACTCTCAAACCTCTAATTTGAACCAAGTCCAAACCAAACCAATTAATTCGAAAAAACCTAAACCTTTATCAACCCAACATGCAAGAAGATCCATGCACATCCTTGCTGGTATTGGCACAAAAAAAACTCAAAATGAGGAACCAATCTTTGTAGAATTTGAAGACGGTGATGACTCTAAACCACACTTTTTGACTTTCTACGTAGTCTCATCTTCTTGAACCATCTACAACTGTTACCAAATCCATACCTTGGAAAGCCAAAAACCCTAACAAATGAAAGTTGTGGCCACACCCTAAACCAAATATCCACCATCTCTAACTTCTCAACAGAATGATGAAAATTTTGAAAAGAATTGGCAAACACGTCATATTTCCATAGGAATGTTATATGAAAATTTGGATATAAAGAAGGATGGATGGAACCTGTGTGAATACACTAACATCTAGGAATTGAGCCAGTCTACCCTCTTCACATCAAAAAGTTCTATATTGCCTTAACAGTCAAGGAACAACATGATCAAAATGTTCTCCTCTCCACTATTACTGGAACACAAATTGAACTCACCACATAATCCCTCTCAAAAGCTTATATTGTCCTTTCAAAACAAAATATCATCTTTGAAATGATTAACCTAACACCTCACTAGTAGCCTCCAACATCAACCTTTACCAAAAATATTTCATAACATGTGTCTTCACACACTACAACCTAGACTTTGCACCTTGGATACCATCACTATTACTGATCTATATGTCATGTATCACCTCAAACACAAGATCAAACTAAATCATTCATACACGATACTTTAACACATGGTTTACTCCTTTCTTAACCCAAAGAAATATGTTGCCTTACCCAATGGGATGGCTTTGACAAAAGTGTTCAAATACTTCAAAATTTCATCAGAAAATGAATAATGTGAGAACTATTCTAAAAGATTCACTAGGAAAACCCTTCATCAAATGAAAATGTTTCCATCTAACCTTTCCCCACCTTCCTTGTCACAACCATTGTCTTCCCTTTCCAAAACCAAGAAAAAGATGGTCCCCTCATCATCTACTCCACGTCCAAAGAAACTTTGTACATATGATAGTAAAAAGAAGAAACAAGTTGAAATCCCATTAAAGGAAACCACTTTTGATATTCATTCCACTATGCCCAATCTAGAAAATGAACCTAAGAATGTTCTTTCCCTTGCAATTCATCCTAAAAATACTCTCATCTCTAAGATGCCAACACAGCCATCTCAATCTGATGAAATTGATGTTGAGTTCCTTGTGGCCAAGATTATGAAAGAACTTCACAACGTAAGTGAAATTCGTAATGAAATTGAGAAAGATCAACACATGGACTCACTACATTCTAACCCTTAGAATGTTCAAAGGACAAAACTTTTTTTCTAAAGAATCCATTCAAATCCCCACTAATTCATCACTGCAAGCTCCTCCCACAAAAGATATCCCCACTTCTCTAAGATACTCACCACCTATTCAAGTTGTTGAGCAACTTCAGAAAGTTGCTATTGATCTATCTTTGCACACTCAAATGGTTGTTGAAAGCACTCAACCTCAAGCAGACTTGTCTATTGATCCAACTCTTCTGACATCCTCCTCTTTACCTTTTTTTTTATTCTAATATTTTAAGTTCTATCTTAACGCATTTTAATCTTTTCGATGTAATTCAATCAAGAATGTTTCCTTTATGTACCTTGAGCATCATCATGTACTAAAAGTATGTTTACTTGGTTCAAAAGTACATGTCAGTTTAATCTGGACAAAAATACATAAAAGCATAAACTGAGGCGAGTTCTCCAATTTAGGGGGAGTCCCAATTTACTATTTTCATAATTAACCAAATCTACAATCCTAAATTATTAAGTTTGTCATCATTAAAAAAAGGGAGATCATTAAGTCAAAAAGGGGGAAATCATAAATGATTAAGAGATTTTGATACATCTTGTCATCTAATGTGTGTGTTTAATTGACTTCATTAAGGAAGAAAAATCATACAAGATTAAGTAGGAAAGAACAAAGTGAAATTCAAGAAACACTCATGACAAACTTTAAAATGTTCAACACTAGAAGATCAAAATGTCCTGTCTTGAACATAACAAAATATGCTCACACTTAAAGAAATAAATTCGATGAACAAGGTCATGTTCCTACACTGAATCAATAAGAGAATCTTACTTAATTGAATCAAAGATAATTGAGAAGAAGAATCTTCAAGACTCTCACAAGATCATTTAAGTCAAAGAAGAATATTTAGTTTGATAAGCTGTAGAACTCATATGATATAATAAACAAGCTATCAAAGGAATAAATGAGAATTGAAATCTAAGAAGATCACAACAGTTCAACTTGAATAAAATCAAACTGCAACTTTATGAACACATAAAGTTGCAAGATTAGAACACTCCTATGAAAAAGTACAAAAGTGATTGAAAGGTTGGTAACATCACTGTACTTACATTGTCACTGATGAGAGGAACTATTAGTATGAAAATATGTGCATTGACACATGTTTTCTGTCTCCCCTGCACTAAACAAAAAAAAACCCAGCAAACATTCTGAAGTCAACTTAAAGTTCAAAATGTTCATGAATCCTCAAAATCTTCATATATACAAGTTGTCACACTTTGGAACTTGTACCCAACGGAAAAATGAATACATTTTCATCTTACTTAAGCTCACTAACATGTTATATATACAGAAAAGCTCATAATTTGAGGATTCAAGAACTTGCATTAAGATATAACTTACTTATCACAAAAATGCAAAAGCTTGATTAAAAGTTCATCAAACACGCTCAAAGATCATCATAAATCATCAAATTGATTTGTTAACTTTTTGAGGTCACCTTTTGAGTGTAAAAAAGACTCAGATTTCTGTTGTTATTGTTGGATAGTCAAGAGTAACTAGAAAAAAGATTTGTAACCCTACTAAGGTTAAGAAAATATAGTAGAAAAAGGTCGGGTTGATTGGATTGTGTATGTGTAGAAATTGAGAAGTTATATCAAACATTTTTGTAGAAAAACTCATAAATTCTATGTGCATTTATTTTCCTTACTTATACTTTAAATCATTCACAAATCACACACACTCTAGTTCATAATCATATTTCACTAATATATTAATCCTTTAGAACATTCTGAAGTACTTATGTACTCAATGCTTCAAGTCAACATACTTGAGAGTTACTTTTAAAATACAGGATATGATTTAAAAATGGTCACAATTCAAGCTCCTCTTCCTTGTGACATTGAATTCTACTTCAAATAGGTTGCCTACTGGGGATGTTTTATTTTGGTGGGGTGTATTATCAGAGCCTCAAGATCTCGAGTGTGTGTTTTCTTTCTTGGAGGATGAGTTAGTTCTTCATCTATTTTTAAGTGTTCCTTTTCTTGTGTTTTTTGGTGGAAACTTCACTATTGGTTGAATATTGTTGGAGCTCTTCATGTTGATAGTATTTTAACAACATGGTGTGGGTGGTTTAGAGAAGCATAAGAAAAAAGGTTCGGAATTTAGTTTGGTTGGGGTTGGCATGGTTCTTATGGTTGTTGAGAAATTAAATATTATTTGATAATATCATAACCGATTGTGTACGGATCTTTACTCATATACAATTTATAACGTGGGGCAAGTTTATTAGTAGGGAGTGTATTAATGTGCTTAAACTCAGTTTGATTTTGTTTGTTTTTTTAACTGTTTTGGGTCAGACTAACCGTTGTACTCCCCATTAACTCAATTTTGCTTATAAAAAAAGTAAAATAAAACTTACAAAATTATCATTGATTTAAAATACAGTTTTTTGACCAAATAAAGCGGGAGTAAGGTGCTATCTTACCCCACTAATTTAAATTTAGATGATTGTCAAAACTAGTTTCAAATTATTTTTATTTTGTCCTAATGAAAAGGGTGTTGGTTGCTAACATACACATTCTAAAGTGTATAGGATGCTAACCTATACCTTCTGCTTTTTTGCCGTGTGTATATTTTCAACCCCATATATATAAATAAAGGGAGAAGAGATCAAATTATATCAATGTTATGTTATCCTATAGATCAAATTATTTTCAATCAAATTACAAAATCTACCATTTGATTGAAAATTTCTATCGTATAGATCATTTATGTAAAATGTTGAACAAACTTAAAATCATTTTATTGATGATTGAGACTTATAAAGATTAATGATCGATGTTTAATAAAAACATATAAGACTTTAGTTTTATTGTATTTCCATAAAATATTAAATGATTTTAGACTTTTGTAAAATTTTACATAAATGATTTTTATGATATAATTTATAAACTTTAAATCAACGGTAAATTTTATAAAATTTGTATAAGTCAAAATGTTATTGAACAATATAATATTGATATAATATTAAATATGTAATTTCATTCCTATATATATATATATATATATATATACTAAAAGTAAATAATATAAAAAGGGCCTAATTTTAGATTGGTTAAATTTACTTTTTCATGGGGCAACGTTGGCCCATTACCTAAAGGAATAATTAAACACTTTTGCTACCTACACCCCTAAATTGCTCCCACACCCACCAAAAAATTTTTAAAACCAAAATTCCGAATATACCCTTCCTTCATCTTCTTCATTAACCTACTTCCTTCCCCATATTCATCATTCATCTTCAATCAATTCTTTATTCTTGGTCATCAATCATCGTCATCATCGATCATCAATCATCAACATTCATCAACACTCATCAAAAATTTCATTATCTTCAACAACTTCATCATCATCTTCAATATCATCTTCAATCAATCAAGTAAACCTTGCATTTGTACTTGTTTGTCTTATGAATTTCATTTGTTCAACTGATGTAACCGATTCATATTATTCTGTTGATGCTTCAATGCATGTGTGTTTCAATCTGAGTTCACGTACGCAAGCGAAGTCTAGGTTTTGAAACCCAGAAACGTACGTCAACTGAGTTCATGTAAGTGAACTAACATTTTGTACGTGAACTCAGATTCATTATTTGAACTGAGTTCGCATACGTGAACTGAGTTCGGGTACGTGAACTGATTTCAGGTACGTGAATTGAGGTCGGGTACGTGAACTGAGTTCGGGTACGTCAACTGAGTTTAGGTACGTCAACTGAGTTTGCGTACGCTTGCGTGAACTGAGTTTGCATACGGTTGCGTAAACTGAGTTTGCATACGCTTGCGTGAACTGAGTTCACGTATGGGTCAACGGTTCTGAACTCTTGAATTTTTCACGTTTGACTTATTGAACTGTTTGAACTGTTTTTTTATGATATTGATTATGATTTGGTTATTTAGAAATCATGCGAACTATGCATACTGATAGAAAGAGCCGTGTGATAATTGACGATGGTACTTCTAGGGACGGTGGTCATCGTGTTTGACCAATCGCTTCGGTACGGGCGCATCATGCCCGGCTGGAACAACGTCATGTAAGGCAGCAACAAGCTGAAGAGGCACAACCAGCTGCCCAAGAGGATGTTCAATATGTTGATCCTTCACAGGAAGAAGCTCCGTAGCATGATGGATATCATGGTGGTCCGGTTGACACGTCAGTCCTGAGGACATTTGCAGATCATGTCGCGATTAATCTATGGAATGGCGTGGTAATTTTATAAGTTATTAATTATTTAACTTATATTATAATTATTTGCATAATTTATTTAACTTAAATTATATTTAGTCGCATAATTTATTTAACTTATATTTATTTGCATAATTTATTTCAGGATCGTGGGGATTTAAAAGTATTCAGCAACGGAAAATAACTAAAAGAAGCTGTCATTGAACATCCAGAGGTTGAGCAACTAGTTAAAACCTCTGGATTATGTTCGCTTATAAAATGCAGCTAAGAAATTATCGACAAATGGATCATTTCTGCATTTGTAGAGAGGTGGCATCGTGACACCAACAGCTTTCATGTTCCAATTGGCAATATGACAACTACTTTAGACGATGTCGCTTCTCTGCTATACATTCCCATCACCTGTGCATTCTTCATCGTCAATGTATTTAACAAGGATGACAGTGCTGGGATATTGGTTGATCTGCTTGGAGTTAGTCATGCTGCTGCGTATGCTGAGTTTAATGTCATGCGGACAACCACTGTGAGGTTCAGTTGGTTGCTTGATGTATACCATCAGCGATGCGGTGAGCAGCAGTGGCATATGGCTGCGAGGGCATATTTTCTATTTTTGGTCGGTTGCACCTTGTTCAGCGACAAGAGTGCCTTCGCAGCCAACGTTGCCTATTTAGACTGCTTCAGAGATTTAAATGTTTGTGGTGGATATGCATGGGGTGTTGCCTCTCTTGCCTACTTGTATGACAATCTTCGAGAAGCGAGCATGCATCAGACCAGGACGGTATCAAGGTATCTGACACTATTACAGATAAATTATATAATTATTTATTTTGTTTAATTTCTATTATTAATTGTTAACTAATGATATGTTATTTTGTATGTTCAGGCTTAGCTCTACGAGCATTTCCCTACATTATGTGTAGATTGTTGTAGACTCTCTCCTAATTATGTGGATGACAGCTCTGGAGCACTTAGATGGAGGGATAAGAGGTTGGTTGCTTCATTTAGGAAAGCTCTTGATGAGATCGATGCTCATGAGATATATATTGGACACCTTATAGAAAGCATTGACTGAAGTGGCCATTTCAGAGTATTTCGTTATTCAGAGGGTGGATACGTTGCGGTTCGAAGATGTACGCTCACCTACCAAACTGAGTATTGCATCAATACAAACATATCCAGACCAATCCTGAATCACCTTTCGAGATAGTAGGTCAGACGACCACTCCAGAGGAAATGGACATTATGTTTACGCAATATATGTTGTGCATGTTGTTGACGCTGGCGCAGTTGTACAGGGAGCTGCAGACTGTGCGAACGGTTACATGGATTGGTTTCACCGGATTTCACATCCATACATCATATATAGAGAACCTGTCCATGTAGGTCCTTCGGTTGTTGAATCTATCGATGAAGGACTACCCGACGATGGTCCACCTTCTGTTAATTGGACGGTAAATAAATTAATTACATATCAATTTTTTTAACTTTAATATTTAATTGTGTTTGTAATTTCTTTAATGTATTTTTAAATGTAGGGTCGAGCAATAGAAATTGTGGAACAGATTCTCGGTCGTAAGTTGATATTACCTGATGGCATCGAACTCATCAATGAGTTAATTACAGTGCTGAGGAATCAGAGGGGTGGTGGACGTAGAGATTGGATGGATGTAGTACCATTTACTAGGAGACGTAGAAGGAATTAGGATTATGTACTAGTTATGGTTATGTACTAATTAGGGCTATGTACAATCAATATTTATTATCATACAATATTAAATATTACATTTCAAAATATTATACAATTTAAATATTAAATTTCGTATGTGATATAAAATATTAAATTTCATACGTGATAAATATTAAATATAATACGTGATAAATATTAAATTTGATACGTGATATTAAATATTAAATTTCTTACGTGATAAATATTAAATTTTATACGTGATATTAAATATTAAATTTCATATGTGATAAATTTAAATTTCATACGTGATATTAAATATTAAATTTCATACGTGATCAATATTAAACTTCATAAGTGATATTAAAAATTAAATTTCATACATGATAAATATTAAATTTCATACGTGATCAATATTAATTTTCATACGTCATCAATATTAATTATTTAGTTTACAATAAATTCATTTATAGTTTGTGGAAATATCTGCAACCAATGTTGCATTCGATCATTGTAAATAAACTCCCATTGTTGTGCTTCTTGAGTGCAATATTTTTTCCACAAATTACTTGTTGGTGCAATATTAAAAAAAGTTGACAATTGTTAAACTATTAAACTATTAAATAATTTATTAAACAATTAATACATGCACGAAATGACAATTGTTAACAATTGCTATGAAAATTATACGATGATCTGTCGTAGATGTTGGTGGTGGACTTCTGAGAGGAAAAAATGTTTGCGATTGATTAAGTGATAATGCAACGAAAACCAAGTTAAATTTCAAAGCAATCACAACCAATTTCTGGAAGTGTCATCCAATTATCCGTTGATACCTTACTTTTGCCTTTTTTTTGGTTCACCCTTAGTTTTAACCTTGTCAACTGGTGGACACATCGACGTAGTGGATGGATACGCGATCTCTCGTAATTTATCTTTAAGTGAAATTTTTCCAAGTACATCAAGTTCTTCAAACTTTTTCACTATCACGTCAATTTCATGTTTCACAGATAACTCTGAAGTTTTATTGGATCCATCATCATGAAAAGTTAATTTACTCCACCAAACATGAATAGCTTCTAATGGAATGGAACGTGGGACCATATTATACCTAGCTATTTGACATGCACAAGGTAGACCATGTGTCGTCCTTATCGTTCAACAACATTCATACTTATCAATATCCACATATTTCACCCGATCATACTCTGCAGTAATGTGATCAATTGCATTTTTGGACACAATACCACGCAAATAGGCGTATAATCTGTTACTATGTCGGTGCACCTTTTGAATGATGCTCCTTTCAAAGGATGCTATTATCTCCCTGTGTTTTAATTTAATTATGCTATTGATGCTTTCCCAAACACTGCATATATCATCAACATTATCTTGTAATATCCATTTCAAACTCCAGTGCACCGACTCAACCCTTTGTGTTATGGTATTCCCAAAATGCAAAACTCTAATTGTCCACGCTGCAACAAATCTTTCCTTGTAGGGATTTAACCATTGTTCATGTACATAATCAGAAAAAATAGAACAGCTACTACAAATTCCTTCAAACATAGCCAACTTCGTGTAGTATTGAGACTCATCATGACTGTATACAAGAGCTTCTCATGCCTCCATCACTTGCACTTGCTTCTTTTTTGGAAACATGGTCATCTTACACTTTCACTTTCACATTTTTGCATACATGAAACAAGCATAATAAATTGACTGTGTTTGGAAAAACATATTCGACTGCGTTCATCAAAGCAAGGTCTCTATCAGTTACGATGACTTCAATTTCTCCACTTGTAATTTGTTCTTTCACCATTTGTAGTGCCCGCGCAAAATTATCAGCACGCTCAGACTTTATGTATGCAAATCCCACACAAAATGTCATTTCAGTAGATGTAACACCAATAATCTCAAGTAATGGCATTCGATACCTACAGGTCTTATATGTGCTATCAATAACCAATACTATGTGAAAATTATTCACAAGAGTGATAGCGTCTAGATGGACTCAAAAAATGTCCCTCAACTCATCTGAACCATCTACATTCATATAACGATAAATGTATTTGTCGCGTTCCTTCAATGTCAAAAGATGTTGTATTTATGTTCTATTACCTCTAAGTGATGAACGATATGCTTGACATGCATTGTAAACTTGTTTTATTGTCGTCAAACTTTCAACATTATGATCCTTTAGTGTCATCAATATGTTTCTTGGTTTTACCATGTTCTTCGTCATATCACCAAGTAAATTTTTCTCTTCACGAGACAATCGTCCTAAGAAAGCATGACCAATCAGTTTTTTGGCCAATTCGTGGTTATGGATACCACATATTACATGCAAATACCATCTCTCACAAACACTTGATGGTGTTCCTCTCAACCTAAATGGGGATTGACATTTTCTACTACACGTACTCCCCATCGGTTTAGGATTCTTCCAAGGTCTATATTTACCGCTTCTTTCACAACCAATAATTAATTTTGTCTTTGTACTTGCTCGTGCTGTTGCAGTTTCAGATCTAAAAATGACAATGAAAACTCCATTTTCCCTTCCAACATTTCTAGCCCATTTCAATAAATCATGTCTCATGTCAAACATCATTTAAGGTGCAAACACGAGAAGGGGGTTGAATTGTGTTTGACTAACTTGATTACTTTTTCTGTTTTTGCAGTTTTATAACAAAACCTGATGTATGAATAAAATAGAGTTAGCAGCGGATATAAAGTAAATATAAAACACAGAATTTTATACTTGTTCACCGTTAACTAGGCTACGTCCAGTCCCTTCACTTTGAAGGATTTCACTAATTCAAAAACCTTGAATTACAAAATACCACTAACCCTCCAAGTCAGTTTTCTCAAAAAGTCTAACAACCCTAGACTTTTGAGGAAAAGAACCTTGAATCTAATGGCTAAGTAATCTGCTACTCCTTCTGACTCCCTCAGATTGTAGACTCTACTTCAACAACTTAGACCTAACACAAGGGAAAGAAAAACTTAGAGTACTTGCTTCTGGAAAGCGGATACTCACAATTGACCTCACTGAAAACTCAAGTATTTTGCTTTTGGAAGTGTATGACTCTCAAGTATTTTCGATGCTTAGTTTTTTGCCTTGAGCCTCCATTTATAAATGAATAACTAGGGTTTCTTCCATGCTTAAGTTTGAGCTGTATCTTGCCAGATACTCTTGCAAAAATACCTTGGCCAATCGGGTTTCACTTAAATAAAAAACATATCTTTTTAGCTCCAGATTTGCTTTCAAAAATAACTTTGGCCAATCCTGTTCTTAGTTAATTCTAGACCAAATCTTTCTTCCCACCAATAGCTTTTGAATTCCCACAAGACTTCAATTTATTTTTGTATCAAATCATTTTAATACTTTGATCAAATTTAATCAAGTCTCCACTGATTATAATCATGATTAAATCTGGACAGTTTGATCTTCTGCTCTCGTCCACATCTGGACCATACAAACTGATCTGCTGTGATCCTCTGATCTCGGCTAACACTGGACCACACGTTTTGATCTTGGCCAATCACTGGAACATATAATCTAATCTGCTGTGATCCTCTAATTTCGGCCAACACAGGACCACATGTTCTGATCTCGGCCAACACTGGGACATGATGCTTAAATCTGGACCATTGATCTGAACATCTTCCCTCTGATCTGGACTAATTCTGGATTGGGACTGGATTAAACTGAAATTAAATCTGGACTTATGATATTTTAGTCTCGACAATTACCTTCTGATTTGGATCAGGTTTGGATTAAATCTGGACAATCATTTCTTCTGGTCTGGACTTAGTTTCATACTCTGAACCATGCTATCTTCTGGTCTGGGCCAAATTTGGATTAAATATCTTGTTCTGGACCAATTCTTTTATGCTCTGATTAAGTCTGGATCATTTCTGGACTGATTATCATTTCATGACCAGGCTCTCTTCTAGTCAGAATTAATTCTGGACCAAGTCTGACTTATGATTCCTTCTGGTCTGGAACATGTCTCCCTCTGGCAGGCTTCCTTCTGGTCTGGTCCAGGTCTCCTTCTAGACTCTGCTTTCTTCTGATCTGGGCTAGGAAAGATATCCTCTGATGGTGTTTTGACATCCTGGTGTATCCGTTGGTGACTTCACGATGCATCCTCTGGTACATTCTGGATGTATTATCTGGTATCTTCTGGAGGTGTATCTTCTGGTCTAATTTTATCCTCTGGTAATTCATCTTCTGTTGGCATTTAATATAATAATTCTAAGTACAAAATAAGATTACATGGAGTGCTTTTGTAAACATCAAAATCCTAAGTACATAGCACAAACTTGGTTCCAACAATCTCCCCCTTTTTGATGATGAAAAAACCTTAACTTATTTTGCTAGCTTATAACACGAAGTACTTGAAATACTCCCCCTCAGACCAATCTCTCCCCCTAAGTCTAATAATGACTTTTTCTTCTCCTTTTCAACTCTTTCTTAAATTACTCTTTCTTTTCTTCTCTTCTCCTCTCTTTTTCAACTCCTTCTCTTTTCATCTCTTTTTGTTCTCTCTTTATTTTTCTCTCTCCCTGTTTCTTCTCCTTTTCAACTCATTCTCTTTTCACTCTTTCTTTTTCTCTCTCCCTGTTTCTTCTCCTTTTCAACTCCTTCTCTTTTCATCTCTTTCTTTTTCACTTCTTCTTTCTTTTTATCTCGCCTTTTCTACTTATTTCTCCTTTTTCTCTCTCGCCCCCTTTTTGTCATCAGCCAAAAAGAGGTCCTACTATTTTTGTAATTTTTGTTTTTCTCTTTACAAAGTACAGAAAGTATAAACAAGAAAATAAAGGACATAAAGTAAAATTACAAGAAAATTAAAAACTCCTAAGATGACTACTTGAGCTAGTCAGATATGGAGATAATGTTGAGATGCTTCTTGATGAACTCGAACCTATCATCAGGTAATGCTTTGGTGAAGATATGAGCCCATTGATGATCAGTGTCCACAAACTGGATGCTTAAAGTCCCTTTTTGAATATGGTCCCTAATGAAATGGTGTTTTATTTCAATGTGTTTGGCTCTAGAGTGTAAGATAGAATTCTTGGTTAGGTTTATGGCTGAAGTGTTATCACAGAACAAAGGGATATTGATTTCAAAGATGTTGTAATCTTCAAGTTGATGTTTCATCCAGATTAACTGTGAGCTGCATCCTGCTGCTCATATATGTTGGAACCAAGTTGGTTCTAAGTCTTAGGATTTTGATGTTTACAAAAGGACTCAATGTAATATTATTTTGTACCTTGAATTATTACATTGAATACAACCAGAAAATGAAGTTTGCAGAGGCAGAAGATGCATCTAGAATGCATCCTGGAATTACCAGAAGATACTCCAGGATCACCAGAAGATATCTTTGCTTGCCCAGATCAGAAGGAAGCAATGTCAGAAGAAGACCTAGACCATACCAGAGGAAAGCCTGACAGAGGGAGAGTTTTTCCAAACCAAGAGGAATCAAATATCAGATTTATTCCAGAAGTTATTCTGACCAGAAGATGGCCTGGCAGTGAGAAATTAAAACAGCCCAGACGTGTTCCAGACTCAACCAGAAGATAAGTTAATGAGTCCAGAACAAGAGAATCAATCCAGATTTGACCCAGATCAGAAGATAGCATGGTTCAGGGTATGAAACTAAGTCCAGACCAGAAGAAATGATTTCCAGAATTGATCCAAACCTGATCCAAAATCAAAGGTAAAATGTCGAGACTGAAATATTACTTATCCAGATTTAATTTCAGTTTAATCCAGACCAAGTCCAGAATTGGTCCAGATCAGAGGGAAGATTTCCAGATCAATGGTTCATAATTAATTATTTGACCCAATGTTGGCCGAGATCAGAAGATCAGACCATGGCCCAGTGTTGGCCGAAACCAGAGGGTCAGGATGTGTGGTCCAGCAATGGCCGAGATTAGGGGAGTGTAGCATATCAGGTGCAAGTCCAGGATTGCCAAAATCAGAAGATCAGAGGGTTAGGAAGTGTGGTCCAGGGATGGCTGAAATCATAGGATCACAGCATATCGATTAGTTTGGTCCAGATGTGGACTAGCGCTGAAGAATCCAATGGTCCATATTTAATCAGGAGGATTAACGGTGGGGATTTTAATTTATTTTAATCAAAGTATTAAAAAGATTTGTTACAAAAATAAAAGTGAGGTATTGTGGAATTCAGGAGCTGTGGCAGGAAGCAACTAAAGTTTTGATTGGCCAGTTTTTTTTTTAAAGAAATCTGAAGCTTAAAAAAGATATGTTTTTTATTTAAATAAAGCCCAATTGGTCAAGTTATTTTTGCAAGAGAATCCAGCAAGATGCAGCTCGAAATTAAGCTTGGAAGAGGCCCAAATCTGCATCTATAAAAGGAGGCTCAAGGCAGAATACTTAGTATCGAAAATCAAAAAAGAGTCATACACTTCCAAAGCAAACACTCAAGTTTTTAGTGAGGTCAATTGTGAGTTCCAGCTTTCAAGAAGCAAGCACTATTGTTATTTTCTTTCTCGTGTGATCTAAGTTGTTGAAGTAGAGTCTACAATCTGAGGGAGTCAGAAGGGGTAGCAGATTACTTGGCAATTAGATTCAAAGTGTTGTAATTCCTTCTACAAATTGGGGTTGTCAGATTAGTAGGAGAAGAAAGGTGTTGTATTCCTCAAGAGTTTAGGATTGTTAGACTGTTTGAGAAGACTGACTTGGAGGGTCAGTAGAACTGCTGTACTTCAAGGTTTGAATTAGTCAAATCCTTCAAGGTGAAGGGACTGGACGTAGCCTCGTTAACGGTGAACCAGTATAAAAATTATGTGTTTTATTTTTTACTTTATATCCGCTGCTAACTCTGTTTTTATTTCATCAAGTTTTGTTTTAAAAGTATAAAAACAGGAAAAGTAATCAAGTTAGCCAAACACAATTCAACCCCCCTTCTCGTGTTTGCACCTTCAATTGGCATCAGAGCTCGGTCTCAAGGCTGAGCACTTAACAGTGTTTGAGGAAAGGTCCAAGGGGTTCAACATGGAAGAATCCAGAGAAGAATTGGGAGGCAACATCAACAGACCACCACTGTTTGATGGAGAAAGGTTTGAGTATTAAAAGGACAGAATGAGAAATTTCGTCATATCTCAAGATCCTGAACTATGGAAGATGATAGTCAAAGGATACACTGCACCTACTGATCCAGAAGATCCAACTAAAAAACTAGACATGGATGATATGAAACCAGATCAGAGCAGATTACACAAACTTCATCATAAGTCCAGAAATATCATGATCAGTGCCATCACATTCAAAGAATTTGACAGATGCACAGATAAAGAAACAGCAAAGAGCATATTCGACAGTCTGGTTCTGACCTATGAAGGAACCCAGCAGGTTCAAGAAGCAAGGGCTAACATACTGGTCAAACAGTATGAGATGTTCAAGATGGAAGATGATGAAAACATTGATGGAATGTTCTGCAGATTACAGACTCTGATATCGGGACTGAAGGTCTTGAAGAAAAGCTACACAACAGCAGATCATGTCAAAAAGATTCTAAGAAGTTTACCAAAAAAGTGGAGACCAAAGGTTACTGCAGTTCAGCAAGCCAAAGATCTGAATAACTTAAGACTTGAAGACCTGATCAGCTCACTCAGGTCTCATGAAATAGAACTGGAAGAAGATGAACCAAAGAAGAAGAAGAATGTGGCTCTGAAGTCGAAACAGAAGAAAACTGCAAAGGCAGCATCAGAATCAGAAGATAGTGACAGTGATTGTGATGATATGGCTTACTTAACCAAAAAGATGGTTAAGATCTGTGAAGACAGGAAGAAAAGAAGCTTCAAGAAGAAACATAACAACAAAGGAAAGGAAGAATATGACAAGAAGAGTATTGTTTGTTATGGGTGCAATAAACCTGGACATATCAAGTCAGAATGTCCAAATCTGGAAAAAGGAAAACAGCACAAAAAGAGTTCCAGATACAGAAAGAAGGGTCTGATGGCTGCCTGGGATGTATCAGAATCAAAAGAAGAATCGTCTGATGAAGAAGAGGCAGAAACAGCAATAAAGGCACACATCAGGTCTGCTTCTGGACCTCATAAAGGTATGAATTCGGGAAGGAAAGCAGGCAGAAGGAAGAATGAACGAAGTAGTCATTCAAGCAAGTCTAGAAACACATCAGAGGAAGCAATTCTGTCTCTGATGGCTCATACCAACTCAAGTTCTGGATACAGCTCAGGCTCTGGAACAGAATCAGAAGATGAAGACAGTGAGGTATTTTCTGATCTCTCTAAAAATGAATTCATTGAGACTTTAAAAGACTTGTTAAATGCAAACAATAAGATGTCTTTAAAACTGAAAACTCTTAGGGAAGATAAGAAAAATCTAACCAAAGAAGTCCAAGTTTTAAAGAATCGAAATTCTGAGTATGCAACTAAAAACAAATATTTTAAAACTGAAGTTGCAAGACTCAAATCTGTAAACCAAACTCTCAAAAGCAATATTTGTTCCACTTCCAAAACTTTTTGTGAATCTGATATGCATGAGCAATTTTTTCAAAACTTTATTTCTAATGGAATGGAAAGAAGTAAATATGCATCTATGATTTATGGAAACAGTAACACTGGAAAGAGAGGTCTTAGTTTTACATAAACGATTGCTGAAAGTAAGCTGTTCATTCTGATGTTTTATGTATTGTTTGTGCTAAGAAATGTCACTCTGAACTATCTTGTCCACTGGTAAAATCTGAACAAGATTAAAGAGCTTTTAAGACTAACAAACCTGTACCCAATCAGTTCTGGGTACCAAAAGATCAAATTGTCTATGTTGCAGATATTCTGAGCAACTAGAATGAGACACCAACAATGGTGCCTGGACAATGGATGTTGGCAATGCACAAGCAGAAGAAGGTTTATGTTCCTGCTACAACAAGACAAAGGCAATCTGAGTCTGATGGAAGAAGGTCTGGTTAACTCAACCAAAACCAGAATCGGAATCATAACCAAAACTGGAACCAGTATCAGAAGCAGAGAAACTGGAACCAGTATCATAGGAACAGGAACTGGAACCAGAATCAAAACTGGAACCAGTATCAGAAGCACAGAAACTGGCACCAGTATCATAGGAACAAGAACTGGAACCAGAATCAGAACTGGAACAAGTATCAGAGGCACAGGAACTGGAACCAGAATCAACACTGGAACCAGAATCAAAGTCAGTACCAGAGCCAGAACCTGAACAGGTATCAATATCAAAGGTTGAGGTATGATCATCATAATTACTTTAATTATCAAAATCAATATGATTACCAGAATCACTATAAGTTCTAGAATCACCAGAGGAACATGGTGTATCAGCCAAAGTAGAAAGACAGGAATCAGAATCAGGAGAGTTCTTCAAACACTCCAGTGAGATTCATCAATACTACAAACCTGGAAGGGAATTCAAATCCCCTCATCAAAACCATGTAATCACAGAACATACAGATTAGGAATCTGAAAATCAGAAGCAAGAGGATTTTCAGAGTAAAACTGAAACTGTTGACATAAAGGTTACATCTTGCTGTAAATACTATTATTATTTGATATTTATGTTTACTGTGATAACAAGAAGCTTGATCTTAACAAATCAAAGCTAGATAAATATTCTGCAGGTTTTCAAACTGTCAGAGGAACCAGGTGATTCACACGAATTGAACACTTCAGCAGAAACACCATTCCAGTGGGTTCAAAAACAAGCAGAAATCACCAAAAGCAGAATTAATGGTTTGGCTGTATTGAGTTCATTTTTAAATTATTTGATCTATACTATGTTATATGACAAACTGCTTGATCTTGACAAATCAAAGCAAGACAAAGATAGTGCAGGTTCACTAGAACCAAAGGGAGCGGAAGCATAAGCAGAAGAAACACAAGTACCTGAAAAGGTAGAGAATACAAGCAAGTCAGCAACACATGACAAATCTTCAAAAGATAAATCTGATCAAGTCAGAAACAGCCAAGATAAGTCAGAAGAGAAATCTGGATATTTACCAGAATCTGAAGCTGTTACAGATTCACCAGAACCAGAAGCTGATTTATTAGAATCAAAAGCTGTTACAGAACTTCCAGAACTATAAGCTGATGCAAACCAACCAATGTTGATGAAGCTTTGGCAGAGGAAGGTTGCATACTTGCAATGCAAGAAGAGCTGAATGAATTCCAAAGGAATGATGTTTGGGATCTGGTACCCAGACCAAACAAAAACATTATTCGAACCAAGTGGGTGTTCAGGAATAAACTTAATGAAAAAGGTGAAGTGGTAAGGAACAAAGCCAGACTTGTAGCTCAAGGATACAGTCAACAGGAAGGTATAGACTACACTGAGACTTTTGCTCCAGTGGCCAGGTTAGAAGCAATTAGAATTCTATTATCATTTGCTGCTAATCATGATATAATGTTGTACCAAATGGATGTTAAAAGTGCATTGTTAAATGGCTACATAAGTGAGGAAGTCTATGTCAAACACCCCCCTGGATTTGAAAATTCTAATTTTTCAGACCATGTTTTTAAACTTAAGAAATCCTTATATGGTTTAAAACAAGCACCAAGGGCATGGTATGACAGACTTAGCAACTTTCTGCTTAAGAATGAATTTAATATAGGCCAGATTGATAATACTCTATTTAGGAAATCCATTAACAATGATATTTTGATTATTCAAGTTTATGTTGATGATATCATATTTGGATCGACTAATGGCACTTTGTGTAAAGAGTTTTCTGACCTAATGCAAAAAGAGTTCCAAATGAGCATGATGGGAGAACTTAAGTTCTTCCGGGGAATTCAGATTCATCAAGGTAAATCAGGTATACTCATTCACCAATCTAAATACACTAAAGAACTTCTTAAAAAGTTCAAAATGAGTGAATGTAAGCCTATGGCCACCCCCATGCACCCAACCTCCTCACTTGAGAAAGATGAAACCAGCCAAAACGTAGACCAGAAAACATACAGAGGTATGATTAGATCCCTTCTTTATTTAACTGCTTCTAGACCTGACATCTTGTTTAGTGTTTGTGTCTGTGCCCGATTTCAAGCTGACCCTAGGGAATTCCATTTAACTGCTGTCAAACGAATTCTGAGATACCTTAAAGGAACCACCAACCTTACCCTGTTATACAAGAAAACCCCCACCTACAAACTCAGAGGTTTTTGTGATTCCGACTATGCTGGAGACAAGCTGGAAAGAAAAAGTACAAGTGGCAACTGCACTTTCTTAGGTGATAATTTGATCTCTTGGTCAAGCAAAAGACAAAGCAACATTGCCATATCAATAGCTGAAGCATTGCCATGTGTTTGACTAACTTGATTACTTTTCCTGTTTTTATACTTTTAAAACAAAACTTGATGAAATAAAAACAGAGTTAGCAGCGGATATAAAGTAAAAAATAAAACACAGAATTTTTATACTGGTTCACCGTTAACGAGGCTACGTCCAGTCCCTTCACCTTGAAGGATTTCACTAATTCAAACCTTGAATTACAGCAGTTCTACTGACCCTCCAAGTCAGTCTTCTCAAACAGTCTAACAATCCTAGACTCTTGAGGAATACAGCACCTTTCTTCTCCTGCCAATCTGACAACCCCAGATTGTAGAAGGAATTACAACACTTTGAATCTAATTGCCAAGTAATCTGCTACCCCTTCTGACTCCCTCAGATTGTAGACTCTACTTCAACAACTTAGATCACACGAGAAAGAAAATAACAAGAGTGCTTGTACTTGCAACATGATTTTTATATTAAATTGTTTGCTATTTTGCAAAGATGCAGATGTCGTGTATTCTAAAAAATGAGCATCCTTATTTATCATCGTTGTTATAGCATTGAAAAATGCCATGAGTGTATCTGTTATATTTGATATAATTGCTATGTGGTAATTGTTAATTTCGGTTGGTGATCTTTTACTGTTATTGTGGAAATTGGGCTTTTCCCTCAGATGACCCCCAAACCCGTACCACCGATGGGTACACAAACGACGGAAACGTCGCTAGATTTCATTGACCATCACTTGCCTATTGCTTGGGTGTATGACCCCATCTCAAGTAGGGCTACTTACACGGGGAGATTGACGAGGACATGCAGGATCGACGGGGCAGTGGCTTACGTAGAGCACACTCACGCGAGGATTGACTTTCCGGTACCTTCCAAACTGATATTGGAGGAGTACGGATTGCGGACACGGAGGGTCTGATTGTAGGGGTTGAGACGGAGGCCACGGTAGGTGTGGTAACTCCTAACCCAGTAGCTGGAAGTGTTGTGTGTGAATCCGAGGCGGGAGAGAAGAATAAAGGACCGACACTAGCAGCAGTTGATATTCCGGGACTGTCTAGGGCAGCAGATGATTGCTTTGAGATTTCGGCACCGCCGAAGAGACCCAGATCATGGGTGGATCTGACTTCGGAGGAGACTGATCCTTCCCTGTATGATGAGGAGGAGGACGTCACATCGAGGCGAGCAGCGGAGTCAGATGAGACTTATATAGGATGCGGAGGGAACCCTTGCTACTGTAGCTTTAGTGCATGATCAGTTTAGACTTGTTGTATAAGGTCTTGAGCTCAGTGGATGTAATTATTTATTTTGGGATAATTGTATATTTTTCCGCACTCTGATAATATTTTGGTGGGACCAGGATACAGCTTTCGATGTATTATTATTTTGGTATATTTTGAAGATCAAATTCCCAAAACTATCTTACTTGGTTATAATCATGGTATAATTAATTAATTACTTTTGTCGTTTGAATTTACGACGTTTATTTTAAGAAAATGACTTAATGAAAATTTTATTTTAATTATCTTGAATTAATTCGAGAATTCTTTTATTTATTTGATTTTGGTTGGAAAAAAAATATACCGCGCTGTTTAAAACTCGGGGTGTTACAGGATGAATCTGATAACACTGGCGATTCGGATGATTCTGATGAATCTGATAATTCCTGTACTTATACTGATTCTGATAATTGAAGTAATTTTGATGATCATACTTGAACCTTAGATACTGATACTTGTTCTGGTTCCAGTACTGATTCTGATTCTGGTTCTAGTGTTGGTTCTGGTTCCAGTTCCTATGCCTCTGATACTAGTTCTAGTTCTGGTTCTGGTTCCAGTTCCTGTTCTGATTTTGGTTCCAGTTTTGATTTTGGTTCCAGTTCTGATTCTGATTCTGGTTCTGGTTGAGTTGACCAGACCTTCTTCCATCAGACTCACATTGCCTCTGTCTGGTTGTCGCAGGAACATAAACCTTCTTCTGCTTGTGCATTGCCAACATCCATTGTCCAGGCACCATTGTTGATGTCTCCTTCGGGTTGCTCAGAATATCTACAACATAGACAATTTGATCTTTTGGTACCGATAGCTGATTGGGTCCAGGTTTGTTAGTTTTAACAGCTCTCTGTTGTTGTTCAGATTTTACCATTGGACAAGATAATTCAGAGTGACCTTTCTTAGCACAAACAATGCATAAAACATCATAATGAATAGTTTTAGTTTCAGCAATAGTTTCTGTAAAACCAAAACCTCTCTTTCCAATGTTACTGTTTCCATAAATCATAGATGCATATTTACTTCTTTCCATTCCATTAGAAATAAAATTTTGAAAAAATTGCTCATGCATATCAGATTCACAAACACTTTTGGAAGTGGAACAAATATTACTTTTGAGAGTTTGGTTTTCAGATTTGAGTCTTGCAACTTCAGTTTTAAAATCCTTGTTTTCAGTTGCATACTCAGAATTTTGATTCTTTAAAACTTGGACTTCTTTGGTCAGATTTTTCTTATCTTCCCTAAGAGTTTTCAATTTTAAAGACATCTTATTGTTTGCATTTAAAAAATCTTTTACAGCATCAATTAATTCAGATTTAGTGAGATCAGAAAATACCTCAATGTCTTCATCTTCTGAATCTGTTCCAGAGCCTGAGCTGTATCCAGAACTTGAGTTGGTATGAGCCATCAGAGCCAGAATTGCTTCCTCTGATGTGCTTCCAGACTGGCCTGAATGACTGCTTCGATCATTCTTCCTTCTGCCTGCTTTCCTTCTTGAAATTGTGCCTTTATGAAGTCCAGAGGAAGACCTGATGTGTGCCATCATTGCTGTTTCTGCCTCTTCTTCATCAGACGATTCTTCTTCTGATTCTGATGCATCTCAGGCTGCCATCAGACCCTTTTTTTTAATCTGGAACTCTTCTTGTGTTGTTTGCCTTTTTCCAGATTTGGACATTCTGACTTGATATGTCCAGGTTCATTGCATCCATAACAGACGATACTCTTCCTGTCAGATTCTTCCTTTCCTTTGTTGTTATGTTTCTTCTTGGAGCCTCTCCTCTTCCTGTTTACCCATATCTTAACCATCTGTTTGGTTAAGTAAGCCATATCATCACTGTCACTGTCGCTATCCTCTTATTCTAGTGTTGCCCTTGCAGCTTTCTTCTATTTCGACTTCAGGGCCAGATTCTTTTTCTTCTTTGGTTCATCTGCCTCTAGTTCTATTTCATGAGACTTGAGTGAGCTGATCAGATCTTCAAGTCTTAAGTTATTCAGATCTCTGGCTTGTTGAACTGCAGTAACCATTGGTCTCCACTTGGTTGGTAAGCTTCTTAGAATCTTCTTGACATGATCTGCTGTTGTGTAGCTTTTCTTCAAGACCTTCAGTCCATATATCAGAGTCTGGAATCTACATAACATTCCATCAATGTCTTCATCATCTTCCATCTTGAACATCTCATACTGTTTAACCAGTATGTTAGCCATTGCTTCTTGAACCTGCTGGCTTCCTTCATATGTCAGAACCAAACTGTCAAATATGCTCTTTGTTGTTCCTTTATCTGTGCACCTGTCAAATTCCTTGAATGTGATGGCACTGATCATGATGGTTCTGGACTTGTGATGCATTTTGTATAATTTGCTCTGATCTGGTTTCATATCTTCCATGTCTAGTTCTTTAGTTGGATCTCCTGGAACAGTAGGTGTAGTGTATCCTTTGACTACCAACTTCCATAATTCAGGATCTTGAGATATGAAGAAACTTCTCATTCTGTCCTTCCAATACTCAAACCTGTCTCCATCAAACAGTGGTGGTCTGTTGATGTTACCTCCAAAATCATCTTTGGATTCTGCCATGTTGTTGACCCCTTGGACCTTTCCTCAAACACTAGTTAAGTGCTCAGCCTTGAGACCGGGCTCTGATGCCAATTGAAGGTGCAAACACGATAAGGGGGGTTGAATTGTGTTTGACTAACTTGATTACTTTTTCTGTTTTTGCAGTTTTATAACAAAACCTGATGTATGAATAAAACAGAGTTAGCAGCGGATATAAAGTAAATATAAAACACAGAATTTTATACTAGTTCACTGTTAACTAGGCTACGTCCAGTCCTTCACTTTGAAGGATTTCACTAATTCAAAAACCTTGAATTACAAAATACCACTGACCCTCCAAGTCAGCCTTCTCAAAAAGTGTAACAACCCGAGACTTTTGAGGAAAAGAACCTTGAATCTAATTGCTAAGTAATCTGCTACTCCTTCTAACTCCCTCAGATTGTAGACTCTACTTCAACAACTTAGACCTAACACAAGGGAAAGAAAAACTTAGAGTACTTGCTTCTGGAAAGCGGATACTCACAATTGACCTCACTGAAAACTCAAGTATTTTGCTTTTGGAAGTGTATGACTATCAAGTATTTTCGATGCTAAGTCTTCTGTCTTGAGCCTCCTTTTATAGATGAATAATTAGGGTTTCTTCCATGCTTAAGTTCGAGCTGTATCTTGCCAGATACTCTTGCAAAAATACCTTGGCCAATCGGGTTTCACTTAAATAAAAAACATATCTTTTTAGCTCCAGATTTGCTTTCAAAAGTAACTTTGGCCAATCCTGTTCTTAGTTAATTCTAGACCAAATATTTCTTCCCGCCAATAGCTTCTGAATTCCCACAAGACTTCAATTTATTTTTGTATCAAATCTTTTTAATACTTTGATCAAATTTAATCAAGTCTCCACAGATTATCATCATGATTAAATCTGGACCGTTTGATCTTCTGCTCTCATCCACATCTGGACCATACAAACTGATCTGTTGTGATTCTCTGATCTTGGCCAACACTGGACCACACGTTCTGATCTTCTGATCTTGGCCAATCATTGTAACATATAATCTGATATGTTGTGATCCTCTGATTTCGGCCAACACTGGACCACATGTTCTGATCTTCTGATCTCGGCCAACACTGGGCCATGATGCTTAAATCTAGACCATTGATCTGAATATCTTCCCTCTGATTTGGATCAATTCTAGACTGGGTCTGGATTGAACTGAAATTAAATCTGGACTTATGATATTTTAGTCTAGACAATTACCTTCTGATCTGGATCAGGTCTGGATTAAATCTAGACAATCATTTCTTCTGGTCTGGACTTAGTTTCATACTCTTAACCATGCTATCTTCTGGTCTGGGCCAAATCTGGATTAAATCTCTTGTTCTGGACCAATTCGTTTATGCTCTAATTAAGTCTGGATCATGTCTGGACTGATTATCATTTCACGACCAGGCTATCTTCTGGTCAGAATTAATTCTGGACCAAGTCTGACGTATGATACCTTTTGGTCTGGAACAAGTCTCCCTCTGAAGGCTTCCTTCTGGTCTGGTCCAGGTCTCCTTCTAGACTCTGCTTCCTTCTGATCTAGGCCAGGAAAGATATCCTCTGATGGTGTTTTCCTCTGGTGCCTTCAAGATGCATCCTCTGGTACCTTCTGGATGCATTATCTGGTATCTTTTGGAGGTGCATCTTCTGGTCTGATTTTATCCTCTGGTAATTCATCTTCTGTTGGCATTTAATATAATAATTCTATGTACAAAATAAGATTACATGGAGTGCTTTTGTAAACATCAAAATCCTAAGTACTTAGAACCAACTTGGTTCCAACAATCATGTCGGTGGTAAACACACCAGTCAAATCAACCATAACCGGTTCAAGTCCTTCCTTCATGGTGTCTTCAATTACAGGTTCCACACCATCATTCATTGCATCATAATCATCATACATTTCATCAAAGTCACACTCCAAACCATCTTGAATTTCCTCTAAATGTTTCAAACCCTCATACATTTCGTCACTATGGTATCCCCCTTGATCCATTTACCTATATCCAAAAAATAACATATAAAAATTTCAGTAATATACAATAATTCTACTTGATTTGTGTTCAGGTAAACTTTTGTGAACTCAGTTCACATATTTGACACAAAAATGTCCTTTACGTGAACTCAGTTTATGTATTCACAAAAATGTCTTTCATGTGAACTCAGTTCACGTACTCTTTAAAATAGTCACTTAAATGTATTGTACGTGAACTCAGTTCACGTACGTGTATGTGAATTGAGTTCACGTACGTGTACATGAATTGAGTTCACGTACCTTGGCTTCAAATGAGTTCACGTAAGCATACTGTGAATTCGTAAACTCCATTGTTTACGCAATCTCAGCTCATGTACGTTTACGCGAACTGAGTTCACATATTTTCTTCAAATTCTTAATATTTGATACGTACGTAAACTCAGTTCACGTACGATCACAACGTACGTGAACTGAGTTCATGTAAAATTTTCATATTTCAAAAAAAAATTAATGCAAATACAGAACAACAACCTTACCTTCTTTGGACACTTTAACCACAATGAGAATATGAGATTAATGGGTTGTAAACTATGAGTGAATGTTGTGAGTTTTAAATAATAATGAGTTATGGTGGGTGAGTTATGGATGATTTTTAGGTTATGTGAGTTTTTGGTTTAAAATGGTGAAGAAGGGGATGATGTTTAAATTTTTTCTTAAAAACTGAAGGGTATTTTAAAAATTTTGGTTTTAAAAAAATTGGTGGGTGTAGACAGCAACATAAAAGATGTAGGTAGCAAAAGTGATAATTAAATCATGCAAAGTTAAATCTCTTTGAAATGATTGATCCCTAAAAAAGTGTACCACGTACGCATGAAACATGTGAATGCGTATGGGCCATAATAGTAATATATTTGTAAGAGCATTTTTAGAATTATTTTTATTTTATGAAAAAATAATAAACAATATTATATATGGGTTTTAGTTATATCCATTATCATGTAAAAACTTGTATACGCCTCTAATCATATCTCATTACATAAATAATTGTTAAATATTTTAGAAATTGATCGATATAATGGGTGACAGATTTATGACACTGAACCAAAGCTACAAAAATTGTAGTTTCATTTAATAATTATTATAATATATTTTCTCCGTTCCAAATGAAATTTCGTTTAAACGTTTTACACGAAAATTAATAAAAGTATTACATTGGCTAATAGACTTAGCAGTTTGACTAAATTAATCATATTTAATATTTCTTTTAATGGTACACTTATGTATTAATAACAAATTCAAAGTGTACGTAAAAGGATACTTTAATCCATTTTTTTTTTGGAATTAAGTATTATTATTTTGAACTAGGTAGTATACCATAAAATTCTCCATCAAAATATTTAATATTATTGCGGTTTAATGTAAATCTAAAATTTCTGGTTAAGTTAGAAAAGACTTTTATTATTATTGAGAATTATAGTTGAATCTAAGAAAGAGAGAAATAATTCAAATATAGTATAAAACTTGAAATGAAAGTATTGTGAAAAATTATTATACAATTAAAGTATTATGTAATTTTATATAGTATTTTTAATGTAATTAACTTGACAAAAATTTACCTAACCATAACTAAATCTAATTACCTTAAATCATATATAACTAAATCTAACAATTAGCGAACTGAAATATACAAAGAACCTCATCAAAGATGTCAATGCCACACATTTTTTTGGTTATTAAAACTCCTTGCCCGCCGGATCTTTATCCAAAAAATTGGATTCACAAGAACTAATATTTTCCTCTTTCCAAACACAAAGATAACCAAGAAAATTTTGGATGAACAATAATCAGCATTTATGGAAGTTTGCATTAGAAGTTCGATCAAGAGTTGAAAGGCATGACAATTTTATTCAAACCTCAACGTATTATTGGCCAAGTCCAACACAACAACTAGAAAGAAGATACTTGCATCAACAAAGACCAATAAGGAATAACCATTGTTGTGTGGTTTGAAAGGATAACCCGAAGAGAAATAGAAAGGATAACAAGGAAACTAAAACCAACTAGAAACTTGATTAGAAATCTCAAGAATTCAATTAAAAATGGGAACAAAAAATAAACTAATGAAAAGTTTTTCAAAAAGATCTCAAAAAAGATTGTAGCAGAATAATTATTGTTCTAGTACCATATTGAGAATCATGGTTAAACTCAATAAAAATAATAATAATAAAAGAGATGTATAAAACTTGAAATAATAGTATAAATAATTATTATAAATTAGAGTATTATGTACTTTTATATAATATTTTTAATGTAACTAATCTAACAAAATTTCACCTAACCATAACTAAATATAACATCTATTTCATCCAAGTGCTCTTAAGTGAAATATTTTAATCCATACAACACCTTAAACCAAATCTAATTAAATTTAACAATACCTAACAACTATCTATTCCAAGTGCTCTTCAGTGAAGTATTTTAATCCTTACAACACCTTAAACCAAATCTAATTAAATTTAACAATACCTAACAACTATCTATTCCAAGTGCTCTTCAGTGAAGTATTTTAATCCTTACAACAAAGCAATGAAAGGAAATAAAGTTACAAAAAGACAAACATATTAAATATATATTTAATACTACATGTCACATATATAATTAATGAAGCCAAATTTAGAAATATATAATTAATGATACATTGGAATGACAAACGACACTTAAATTTTTTTTATTTTAAATGTTTTCTAAACGAATATTAATTTAAAATAGGTCGAGTATATTAAAAAAATACTAAAGTATTAAAATTATTAAATTTTTATATAATTATCCTCTATGTGAGACTATAGTTATCGATGATAAAATATTTGAACGATTGAACTAGCTAGTAGGTAATATATATATGTTATATTTAAATTTGAAGATACAAATAACTTCTTTCTGTTTGATTTTGTGGCTTAGTATCTTAATGTGAGAGCCATTACATTGGTTGGAACATTACATCTGCAATTTTACAATTTATGATAAATTGAAGTAATAATAATAATAAATAAATAAAATCATGTAAAAATAAAATATTTAGGAAGAGAAAAAAAAATGCTGGGAAAACATAAATAATTGATTTGGAAAGCTGGCATAGAATTGGCAGCGAAAACAAGGGATCGAGACAGAAGAAGTAGAAAAGTGACAGTCTTGGGTAAAGGTGCAATGTTAACTACTGAAGTGACAAAGTCTTTGGTACATCTGTAAAGTTAAGTATTCAGATTTCAGGGTGGTAAAAAAGGAAATAAAATAGGATGGCAGGTGTAATTCTTTAAAGTCCAAAGGGGTGTACACTCTCAAGTAAGGTTTACAAAAATATAGTTAATTAGACGATATTAATAAATTGTATTGTATTGCATCACAAAAAATTAAATTATTTAAATGGTTCATGAATTGCACTACATATTTAAAATAATTCAGTTAACTAAATTTAAATCATAAACTACTTTAAAAATTTTAAAATATTTTTAACATCAATTAATTTTTTTTTCTTACAAAATATTGAAACATTTTTTTTCAAAAAAATAATTTAAATAATTTTTTCTTGAAAAAAAATTGAAAACATTTTTTTTTTGAAAAATTTTTTATTTTTTTTATCGAGAAATTTTTTATATCTATTTTTCTCGACAAAAATCGAAAAAACTTTTCTCAAAAATATTTTTCCAAATGAATTTCGAAAATTTTTTATTATCGGGAAATTTTTTTGATCTATTTTTTCTCGAAAAAGAATCAAAAATTTTTTCTCAACAAAATTGATACTTTTTTATCAAAAGAATTTCAAATTTCTTTTTTCTAAATAACTAGTTGTAAAACGATTTTAATTAAAAATTTGTTCAAAATATTAAATTAGTTTATATTTATAAATCAGTTTTAAACCGGTTTAAAACTGCACTACACTTAATTTAAAAGTGGTTTTCAAAAACTGAATATATAATAAGTAATATAATATCTCTTCTATTTTTTTTTTTATAAAACACAGTTGAATTAAAATTTAATAATAAATAATATAAAATACATATATCAATTTTTATTAATAAAATTTTAATGCAATGATCTTTTATAAAATAATTAAATTATAAATTAGATATATTAATTTTTGTTAATATTTTGATATAGTTGTCTCTTATAAAAATAATTAGATAGAGAATATATTAAAATATGATTAAATGTATTAATATGTTTACATCAATAGTACTTATGAGTTAAACAATTATGTTTAGTGTAAAGGATCATACAGAACTTCAAAATTTTAAGCTTTTATTAGTTGTCAGAAGAGAGTAAAAAGATATAATTAGATGAAAAATAATATAAAAGGAAAATAACAAATGTGAAATATAATATATTTATGTATTGTTTGATATAAAATAAAAAAGAAAAAAGTATTGATTATTTTTTAAGTACTAAAATGCTTTGAACTAGAGAAACCTCCATCAAAATTAATTTAATTTCTAGTTATAATTTAGTTGATTAATTGGATCGATTAAAATAATGAATTATTTAATTTATTTAATTTAAATTAATTAATTTAATTTAACTAGTCAAATCAACTCAAAAATAACAATTTTCCAAAACAACAAAAAAAAAAATTACAAGAAATGGATTAATGCACTCCACCGTCCACACCAGTTCCAACCTCTCTACATAGACTTACCCTTCCAACCTATCTATTCCGGTTAACTCATCTGGCGCCGCATGAGACATCTACCAACACTGGAGCAAGTCTTAGACACCATAACGCAAACGCAAGGTTATGTTGTTTTTATCACCTTGATTTTTTTAAAATTTTTTTTTCTTAGAATTATCACCTTGATTTATGAAGTAATGAAGGGCAAAATAGGAAACTGAAACAATATTAAACATTTCTGCGATCTTTCTCCGCAAGTTTGAGAAGAAGAGGAAAAGTATGGGACCCACATCATAACTGACATCTATTCGCTATTTCTTTGGTCTTCCATACGAGAGAAGTTAAGCATCTCGTCCGTCTTTATATCTTGGATCTTTCTCGCGTTTTATTTTCTCGCAAACCATTCATACGGTTAGAGATACCAAAATTTTGTTTTTATAATATAAAGAATATAGTATAAAAAATTATATAATAAAAAAATTCATAATTTTGATGGTTTAATATTTTTTTTTATTTAAATTATACGTCAAAAGTTTTTAATTTATAAATTATTAGCTCTTTATGGTTGAGTATATACATACACATAGTGATGGGTATTTTTAATTTTTATACTAAAATTTGAACTTAGAAAAAAGTTTTTATATTTTCAAATTTTTATATTTTTGTTATCGCTTGGTCTCTTCAATTTGTGAAGAAAAATAAAAAAATTAAATTATTTTTTATAAGAATCATGTCTGTCTATATTGCTCGTGCTTATTTTCATCTAAAAAACACCTCTCTTTTGAAATGATTGTTGAAATGAGGTCTTATCATCCTAAAAAATATTAATCGCATAAAAAATAATGAAGTTCATTATTAATATCTTAGTTATAAGATCCAAGATGTCTTGATTAATATGTATAAAAAATATAATAAATTGTTTAATATTGCATCAACCATAATAAAATTCATTATCATTGATATTATATGATTTATTGAAAAAAAATAAAGAATGACATATATAAAAAAATAGAACACCAAATATAAACTTCACATAAAACATTTAAATTCTTATTTCTCAAAGACCATCATATATATA
>JBBPBO010000004.1:27567355-27632873 GCA_037974295.1 Cicer cuneatum
TATATATATATATATATATATATATATATATAGGTGAAGATCTGTTGACTTTAAGGATAACTATGTAATGCGTTACTCCGTTTAATAATTCAATATAAGTGACTTATTTTACTAATTCAACCATTCATTATTCATATACTATATTAATGATTAATCATACGTTTTATATAAATTCAAAATTCGTAACTATGTAATTTATCGATCTATATTTACTTATAATTTTTAAAAGCATGTTATTCATCCACTTGAAATTATTTAAGGATGTATCAAATATTTTTAACATTTTATAAAAATTTGCATAATTGATCTACTCGATAAAATTAATTATATTATGTTATTAAACGGGATAATTCAAAAGTATTTTTGAAATTAAGGAATCTCGGATTTTGTATACATATATCCCTTTTTTTTCCCAATATGTCCACTTTGAAAAAAAATGCTCAGAATGCCCTATTTTTTGGGTCCAGTTGATCATCGCAACCTGGGCCTGCGACGACCTAAATGAGAATTTTTTTCAGCCAATTGATCTTCACACCCTCAGGATGCGATAATCTACACCCATTTTTTTTTGTTTAAATATTATCTTTAAAATAATTAATAACCATAAACACTAAACCCTAAACCCCAAACCCTAAATTTTTTTTAATTTACTAATTAAAAATAATTATAATAAATTATAAATATTTAAAATAATTAATAAACCATAAACCCTAAATCCTAATTTTTTTTAATTTAATAATTAAAAATAATTATAATAAATTATAAATATTTAAAATAATTCATAAACCCTAAACCCTAAATTTTTTTTATTAATTTAATAATTAAAAATAATTATAAATTATAAATATTTAAAATAATTAAAAAACCGTAAACCCTAAAATGAAATAAACAAAAATAAAAAACTTTCATAAATAATAATAATAATATTAATAATTTTAATAATATTAATAATTACATATTAAATAATAATAATAAATAAAAAAAGAAAATTATAATAATAATAATAAACATAATAAAAAAATTAAAATAAATTAATATTTATTTAGGATAAAAAATTTGTAATAATAATAAAATAACAACAAAATAAAATTATAAACATAATTAATTATTTCCATGTAAATTATATTAATGAATTTTAAAAAAAAATACATTAAATTGAAATGAAAAAAAATACATCAAATTGAAAGAAAAAACTACATCAATTTGCAATTAATTATTTCCATCTAAATGTCCTCCGGTTCCACATCTACGCGGCCGTCGAACTCGTCTAACCCTTTGTACGAGTTTAGGTTGTTGTGGTTGATCCTCATTTTGATCATTATCTTTGTTATAAGTTGTATGCGGATTAGAACCATTACCACCTGCCTCCGTATAATTTTGAGTATCGATGTTATACATCGAATCAAAAACAGCATAAGCTGACTCAGGTGTTGTGCAATGAGTACCAAACAAATTATAGAAAATTCCACTATCTATCGGATGAACGGGTGTTGGCAATGTTGGCACTAAAGGAACGTATTTCTGAGTCGGTATATATGTAGATTCGTGTAGATGTGTTGGTGACGATAAAGATGGTATTTGGTGCATGGTATGTTGTTGTGGCATTGATTGAGGGGTTGAGTGAACATCAGAATACATTGAAGGTTGCAAACGTGGATCACGCATATATCTTTCCACAGATATACATATATATATATATATATATATATATATATATAATTTGTTGTGATTTCTGAACCAATTCATATATTCGTTACTGTGGCATAAAAAACCTTCTATGTATTGACCGTGCAGTACGTAATTCTGATGTTCATTCCAATGTTGAATCTCATCTTTCCAAACCACCCTCCAATTTTCATCAATGCCACGCCTCATGTTGACCTCATGGTACATTTTCATGTCCTCTGGTGGTTGCGAAATTGGTTGATGGAAGCCGAACTGAAGTGCGACTCTATCTACATGATGTTTTTCAACAATATGATAACAATGTAGATAGGTACATGCCATCCAAGTGTTCATCTCTTGTTCGAGTACCTCGTGTTGGAACCCGAGATACGGCCTCCACCGAAACTGATATGTTAAAAATATGCTAAGTAAATATTAAGATATATAAAAATATATAATTAAAAAAGTTCAACTAAATGTGAATGAAGATTAATATTACTTCCTGAACCACCATGTGATCGATTGTATTCTGGTAGCCTTCTATGTCGTTATAAGGAACACTACTAAATTTTAGACCACTGGAATTAAATCTGTCGAATATATCAAACATAAAAAATATAATAATATTAGTAATATGGTAAGTGGTTAGTTTTAAAAAAAGAAAAATATATAAAAATTAATTTCAATAGTTACCTTTGTGCAAGTGGAAATACCCATGCACTGTGTGATTCTGGAGCGACACAAGACAAACGATACCATGCCCAATTTTGTAACAACAGAGCACATCCTCCAATAGACTTGACGTCCGGTTTCGTAGCAACACATAATTCTCTATACAGCGTAGCTAAAACTGCCGAACCCCAACTATATTGGGATGCTTTATTTAAATCTCCTACTAGGGAAAGATATTTTAAATGTACACAGTTGTTGGATTTGTCCGACATCAACAATCCACCAATCATACGTAGAATGTATGCCCGACACGATGCTTGTTTTTGTTCTTCGGATGCATCTTCACCAACACCGTCAAATGTATCTTTAAGCCATTTTAATTTAATAAAATTACCTGTGGTTGCCCCCTCAGGTGGGATAACTCCTAAATATTCTTCACAGACACTCTAACATTCACAAAATTTGAACCAGAAACTGGAATACCAGAAACATTTAATCCTAAAAGGTAATACAAGTCTTCTAAAGTTATCGTGCACTCACCTATTGGGAGATGAAATGTATGAGTTTCTGGTCTCCATCTTTCAACCATCGCGGTAATTAGGCCGACATCTATTTTATAGTTTCCAAGTTTGATGACTTCACCAAATCCCGCCTGTTGCAAATATGGTAATATCGCCACATTTGGTTTTTTGTTTACGTGACCATGACATTTCAACTTGTCCGTGGATGGTATCTGTAAATAAAAAATATGAAAATAATATTATGAATATAATAAAAATAATATTATGAAGTTAATGAAAATAATATTAATAATATATTATTATAATATCATAAGAAATTAATATTAATAATAAATAAACTTACAAATTCATTTATGTATCGAAATTCAGCCCGATGATTAGTAGATAATTCCATGTGTGAAAATTTTGATTGATAATGTTAACAAAATTTGTTTGAGAAGGTTGAAAAAAATTTGAGATCGAGAATGAGAATGAGATTGAGAATGAGAATGAGATTGAGTTTGAGAAGATTGAAGGTGGGTGCACCATTATATAATCGCATCCCCACCGTACGATTGCCCTTGATCGTCGCATCCCCAGGATGCGCTGGCCTTATGATCCTTCTGGTTGATCATCGCATCCCCAGGATGCACAGGCCTTCTGATCATCGCATCCCCAGGATGCGCTGGCCTTCTGATCATCGCATCCTCACGATGCGCGCCTTCCTGATCTTCTGCGCTGCACGACAGCTTTAATATGTTTTAATCTCAGCCTTCCATCTTTTTTTTATCAACGGCTGTGGATGATGGATCCAAGTTATTTGATTTGGACCAATCAAATTGGTCCAAGTTGTATTAAATCTTGGCCTTCCAAATTTTTTTATCAACGGCTGTGGATGATGGATGCAAGTTATTTGATTTGGACCAATCAAATTGGTCCAAGTTGTATTAATTCTTGGCCTTCCAATTTTTTTTATCAACGGTTGTGATGATGGATCCAAGTTATTGGATTTGGACCAATCAAATTGGTCTAATTCCTATTTAATCTTGGCCTTACAATTTTTTTATCAACGGTTGTAGATGATCTGGATGAAAAATATCAATCATATTTAATCTTGGCCTTTCAATTATTTTTATCAACGGTCGTGGATGATCTAGATGATAAATAAATCTCAATACATTCTATAAATAGAACAATAAATCTCACTATCTTACCACACCTTCTATCTCATTATACCTTGTAGCATTTCATACTTACTAAAAAATATTTTATCATGGATTCTCAACAAGTAATTTGTATTGTTTATTACAATGGTACAATAGTCGATGGAGTTGAAGGTAAAACATTTGTATGTGATTACAAAAAGGCGTTCAAAATACATTCTGGAAGCAATCTTGCTCGTCTAAAGAATGTTATTAAAAAAATGTTACAACTCGATGACAAAGTGACGATAACTGATATAGTTTATCGACATCTTGTTTTCTTTGGTGAAAATACAATAAGGTTTGAACTTCTTAAGGTTTGCGACGAAGAAGATGTTCAGCTCATGTTTGATGTTTATGCACAGTGGTCACAACTTGGCACCATTGAGTTATATGTTAACTTTGAAGATGGTCCTCAAACATTGATCAACCATCGTCCTCAAACATACCCAATCCCGACTACATCCCATCTTTTGATCAAACTAACCCTTATCAACCCAACTTATATTCTTCATCACAACACTATAAACCATCACAATGTGAACCATCACAACACTATGAACCATCACAGTGTGAACCATCACAATGTGAACCATCACAACATTATGAACCATTCTCTAGCCAACTAGAACAAACTCATCCAGAAAGTTTTCAACTCCATCAGGAATCTCTTCCAGTAAGTCCACAATGCGATCTTCCCCTTAGTGTCTTATATGATATCAACGAGGAAGAATTGAGTGATTATAGTGAAGATGATGAGACATACTTCGATGAATCATCTGGTGATTCTGACGATGACAATGTTGTTGACGAAGATATGGAAGCAGAATTCAATCCACCCTCATACATGAAGAATATCAATTTAGATAATGGAGAGCAATCTAGTGAATTTGATGTCATGTTCGTTAACGAAGACCCAGCAAAATATGGAACTCTTGTCGTTGGAATGATGTTTCAAAACAAGGATGAATGCGTACATGCAATCAAATGGTACCATTTAAAACAATCGTTGAATTTTGTGGTATAGAAATCAGAGTTAGAAAGGTACGTTATTTGTTATTCATCTCCAAATTGTTTGTTTAGATGTAGAACTTCAAAACGCAAAGAAAGTGATTTGTGGGTGATTGGTAAATTGAATTTGCCTCATACATGCACAAATTCGGCATTGTCACAAGATCATACGAAGCTCGATTCTAATATGATATGTGCAAACGTAATGCAAGTTTTGAAAGTGGATCCTTCAATCAAAGTGAAGGTCATTATTGCTCAGATTCAAGTCTTACACAACTACACAATTAGTTATAAAAAGCCTTGGATTGGAAAACATAGAGCCATCGAAAAAATTTATGGCAATTGGGAAGAGTCTTACAATCAACTCCCACAATGGTTATTGGTTATGCAAACGTTTGCTCCAGGAACCAAAATTGAAATGGAAACGATACCAGCTTATCATGACAATAGTTTGATAAGTGGGATAAGGATATATCATAGACTATTTTGGGCTTACCTTCCATGCATATCTGCGTTCAAATTTTGCAAACCAATTGTACAAGTTGATGGGACTTGGTTGTACGACAAGTACAAGGGAACTCTATTAGTAGCAGTTGCCCAAGATGGGAACGACCATGTAATTCCTATTGCCTATGCTCTTGTGGAAGGTGAGACAAAAGAGGGTCGGAGTTTCTTTTTGAGAAATTTAAGAAAACATGTCACTCCACAACCCAACATTTGTTTGATTTCGGATAGACACGAATCCATTAAGAGTACTTACAACAATCCAAATAATGGATGGCAAGATCCTCCATCAAAGCATGTGTTCTACGTCCGACATATTGTACAAAATTTCGCAAGGGAATTTAAGGATAATGCTTTGAAGAAAAAAGTTGTTTGCATGAGTAATAATTTCATTCTTATTTCTTATAATTAGTGTAATTTTTAATAATTTAATTGTTAATTTTTATAATTAGTTAACAATGAATTGTCTACTATATCAATACAGGTTACTCAATTAATGAACCTACATATCGACACTACCGCAGAGAAATCGGCATATTAAACCCGGAGGCTTTGAAATGGTTAGATAACATACCGCGACAAGATTGGATTCAAGCATTTGATGAAGGTAGCCGTTGGGGTCAGATGACCACCAACCTTGTGGAGTCAATCAACGGAGTATTAAAAGAACCGCGAAACCTTCCTATCACTGCTTTGGTCCAATCAACATATTATAAAACAGGGACACTATTTCCATCCATGGGAAAACTATACGCATCAATTTTAGCTTCTGGTTAGGTATTCACAG
Source organism: Cicer cuneatum (assembly GCA_037974295.1). Lineage (NCBI taxonomy): Eukaryota > Viridiplantae > Streptophyta > Magnoliopsida > Fabales > Fabaceae > Cicer > Cicer cuneatum. The sequence goes on from JBBPBO010000004.1 coordinate 27,573,697, forward strand.
AAACATGCTTCAATTTTATGAAATCTGAAATAACTAAATCTAATAGTCATAGAGTTGATAGTTTTGATTGAAGCAACCATACTTTCATGGTCCACGAGACGGTAAATCCAATAGAAGGACGACCAATTGGTCATTACAGTGTAAACCTTTCTAACAATTGGTGCGACTGTGGAAAATATCAAGCTAAACACATGCTTTGTTCACATGTGATAGCAGCATGTTCTAGTATCAAATATGATTATTAGAGGCTTATACCTGATGTGTACAAGGTGGAAACGTTACTAAAAGTGTACGACGAAACGTTCAGACATATACCAAACAAAGGATATTGGCCAGAATATCAAGTTGTTAAGGTATGTCACAATCCTCTCATGCGGAGAATCAAGAAAGGTCGCCCAAAAAGAAAACGCATTAGAATAGAAATGGACACTAGAGAAATAGTGTCAAGAAAGTGCAGATTATGTCGGGTCTCTGGTCATACTAGAAAACATTGTCCAAACACTGCCGGCACATCTACTCAAGGGATATATGTATACAAAATCCAGGAATCTCTATCCATATATATATATATATATATATTTTGATCATTACAAACAAAATGTTATAAAAATGGCACTAAATCTTCACCGGTTAGATTTGCTTTATGGAGACAATAGTTGGCTACGTCAGCGCAAATCGTAAATCATGCAAGATAACAGTATCTGACAAACAAAAAGAAATTAAACAAAAAATATTTTTTTAATGTACATATGTAAAATAATTTTACATTAAATATAAATTTATTATTAAATTAATAAATTTCATTATATTTTATTGGATTTAATGAGGAGATTTGTTAGTTGAATAAGAAAAATAAATTTGTGTTTGGTACAAAATTTATTTCATTTGTGTATTATATTCTTTTTTGGAGAAACCACTCGTGTATTATATAATTGACCCAAAACAAAAAGTTGGTGATTTTTATTGATTTCCTTGAAATGATTGATCTTTAATAGATGAGATTTTCTTTAAAAGTTTTGTTGAGAAAAAATCTGTTTTAATGATAACAAAATAATCTTAAGATTATGATTACACTAATGTGTGCATTTAAGTATTGTACTAAGAAAGGAATAGGATCCAAAGATCGCAACCTCCTGTCCAGAAGAATGAACGTATGGAGGAAACAAAGTCATTAATTTCTGAAGCAAAAAATCTGAAGTTAAAAACACCAGAAGCAGAACATCTGGAACAGAAAAACAGAAGCAAAACATATGGAACAGAAAAAACAGAAGCAAAACATTTGGTACAGATAACCAGAAGCAGAAAACTAGAAATATAGAAGCAAAGTTGAACGCCAGAAGTAGAACATCTGGAACAGAAAAACAAAAGCAAAACATCTGGAACAAAAAAAACAGAAGCAAAACATCTGATACAGATAACCAGAAGCAGAAAACTAGAAATATAGAAGCAAAGTTGAACGCTAGAAGCAGAACACCAGAAGCAAAGTTGAACACCAAAAGCAGAAGCAGAACACCAAAAGCAGAAGCAGAACATCAGAAGCAAGAATGGAACACCAGAAGCAAAAGCAGAACACCAAAAGCAAAATTTGAACACCAGAAGCAGAAAACCAGAAGGTGAACATCAGAAGATATACATCAGAAAATGAACATTAGAGGATATACATCAAAAGATGAATATCAGAAGATGAATATCATAAAATGAACAACAAAGGATAAGAAATGAATATTAGAAGATATACATCAGAAGATGAATTTCAGAAGAAATAAATCAGAGGATAAGAAGATGAACACCAGAATGTAAACATCAGAAGATGAACTCTAGCTACTTCTTCATCCTCCTACAAAACAACTAACATTTCCAAAGTATCAAAAGCTGCATCATTCGCGAACAGAGAAGGGTCATGTCTTGGAACCAGAAAAGAGCACCTGCTAGTTGTTAAAACGTATGGAATGATCTAACCTTCTAGAAAGCTATGTAAAGAAGTAACCTCCTAAGTGCCAGGCTGTAAAAGGACAGAATGGCAAGGCTGTAAATTTAAAACAAAACTAAGGATAATTGCAACTTGGAAAAACAGTCAGAAAGGAAAATTTTCTTGAAGAGAAAGTTTCCTTCTCTCTATAAAAGGAAGGCTGCTCTTCTTCAGCAACACACACAACTACACGAGCAAAAAAAAGAAAATATCAAGAGGCTATCAAGAGCATTATCAATCTCCCTTCAAGCTTTCTATAATCTGACACTAGATCTTTGATTCATCTTTGTAGAAAGTAATTCCTATCAAAATACTTCATATCATATTTAGAACTTCAAGTGAGTAACACTTGAGAGAAATCAGAAGGAAAGAATTGTAAGCTTGGTGAAACTATAGAATACACGATTTGTAATCAACCTCAGTGAGAGGCTGATAGCTTTTGATACTTAGTAAAAACTCACAAGTGTGTGAGGACTGGACGTAGCTTTCATTGGGTGAACCATTATAAAAATTTGTGTGTCATTATTCTCTCTCTACATTTCAACGTCTGATAATCATCCTCTGAAAGAGAACAGAAGTTTAATACTAAAACAGAATTTTTAAAACCTCGAATATCTCTATTCAACCCCTCTTCTAGTGATATTCTAGCCACTTCAATTGACATCAGAGCAAGGTTCTCTAAGAAAAAAACTACACCTAATAGTGTAAGAGAAAAAGATCCAAAAAGAAAAATGTCAAAAGCTAAGTATATCCTAGAAGGAGGATCATCCAGCAGACCTCCCTACTTCGATGGAACTGACTACTACCACTAGAAAGGCAAGATGAGATTGTTTCTCATATCTCAAGATAACAACATGTGGCTAATGGTAGAAAAAGGAAATCATGTCATTAGAATCAACAGTGCAGATCCAACCTCTGACGAAAAATCTCAAACACAATGGACAGCTGAAGAAAATGTCAAGGTACTTCTAAACTCTAAAGCTCATTTATTTCTAATGTGTGCTTTGAGCAGGGAAGAGTATGATAGATTTGAAGAACGCCAAAGTGCTAAGGAACTATGGGAATCCTTGAAGATCCATCATGAAGGTTCAAGTCACGTTAAAGAGGCCAGAATTGACATGGGAGTAAGAGAGTTTGAGTTGTTTGAAATGAAGGAAGAAGAAACAATTGATGAAATGTTCTCAAGATTGACAATCATCTTGAACAAATTAAGGTCTCTGGGAAAGGAATACTCCGTCCAAGAGATAATAAGGAAGATATTAAGAAGTTTACCAAAGGAATGGAGACCCATGGTGACTGCCATCACAGAAGCAAGAAATTTAGCCACCATGAGGTTAGAAGATCTGGTTGGAACTCTTAAAGCTCACGAACCTCTATTGCTTGCTGATAAACCAAGCAAAAAGGGAAAAATGATTGCGTTGAAATCCAGTCAAACTGAAAGTCCATCCTCCAAAAATTATTAAAATATCACAAAAAAGGATAACTCAGAATATCCTCTTTCTGAAGAGGAGGATGAACTGGCTCTAATTTCCAGAAGAATCCAAAGAATAATAAACAGAAGAGGACAAGACAAAAGATCCTCCCAGAAAGAAAAGATTGACAAAAGCCAGATAACTTGTTATGGATGCAATAAAATGGGACACTACGAAACTGAGTGTCCTCTAAACAAAAGGAACATAAGAAGATTTCACAATAAGAACAAATCTATGATGGCAACTTGGGATGACAATGATGAATCATCCTCCGAGCAAGAAAAGGAAGAAGAAGCCAACCTTTGTCTCATGGAAAACTCAGAAGCAGATGAGGTAAGCATCACTGATTTATGTCCTTCTTGTGAAAAGTTAGAAATAGAATTTGACAATCTCTTGAATGACTTAAACACTTTATCTAAAAAATGTGGTTTTCTTAAAAACCAAAATTATGAAATAAAGAAAGTGAATAAGGAACTTCAAGCCAAGAATGAAGAATTTCAAAAAATCATTTTAGACTTGCAGCAATCAAATAAAAAATTGTCTGAGCAACAAAACACTTTAAACAAATAGAATGTCAAAATCCATCCTCCTGAAGAGGACACAGAAAAGAAGGACTTGAAAATCAAAGTTGAAGAACTAGAAAATGACATTACCAACTTTGTCAAATCCACAGAAACATTCAAAAAAATTATGGGATCTCAATCTGGTATATTTGACAAAGCTGGTATTGGTTTTAAAAGTTCTCAAAAACAAAAATTATATGAAATTTTTTTTCTACCAAAGAACCTAGAGGATAGACCTAAGTGCACTTTTTGCAAAAAGCATGGACATACTATCGAAGTATGTCTTGCTAAGAAAAAAACTGAAAGTAACAAGAGGAAATGTTCATTTTGTAATAAGCATGGACATCATGATTCCATTTGCTATCACAAAAAGAAAATCCTTACAAAAGGACGGACTAACCACCAAGGACCCAATTCTATATGGGTACCTAAGTCTCTTCTAAATTCTAACACAGGTACATCCTCTGATCAACAAAAGAAAACCCTGGTTCTTGGACAGTGGCTGCTCAAGACATATGACAAGAGATAAGCATTGCTTTATCTCTTTGGAATCAAAAGATGGAGGATCAGTTACATTTGGCAACAATGATAAAGCTCAAATCAAAGGAACATGTATTATTGGTAAAAACAATTCTGCCAAAATCGAAAATGTTCAGTATGTTGATGGTTTAAAACATAACTTGCTAAGCATTAGCCAACTTTGTGATAGTGGATTTGAAGTAATTTTTAAACCCACTCTATGCGAGGTCAAGCATTCATCCTCGAGTAGAGTTTTATTCTTAGGTATAAGGAAAAAGAACGTATATGTCCTATATTTAGATGATTTACATACTGAATCTTGTTTTATGGCTATTGAAAAGGATAAATGGATTTTACACAAATGGGCTGGTCATACTAGCCTGAATACTATGTCTAAATTATCAAAATTAGAATTAGTTAAAGGTCTTCCAAAAATAAATTTTGAAAAAGACAAAGTATGTGAGGCTTGTGCCAAAGGAAAACAAGTTAAAAGTAGCTTTCACTCCAAAAATATTGTTTCAACAAATCAATCTCTTGAACTCCTTCATATTGACCTCTTTGGTCCTATCAAAACTCCAAGTCTTAGTGGAAAAATATATGGATTTGTTATTGTTGATGACTTTTCACGATTTACTTGGGTCTTGTTTTTAAAACACAAAAATGAAGCCTTTGAGGCTTTTCAATATTTTTGTAAGAAGATACAAAATGAAAAAGGATCAAAGATTATCTCAGTTAGCAGTGATCACGGGGAGAATTTGAAAATGAGTCTTTCGAAACTTTTTTTGATGAAAATGGTATTTCTCATAATTTTTCTTGTCCAAGAACTCCTCAACAAAATGGAGTTGTTGAAAGGAAAAATAGAAAATGGCTAGAACTATTTGTTGGAACCAAGTTGGTTCTAAGTCTTAGGATTTTGATGTTTACAAAAGTACTCAATGTAATCTTATTTTGCACCTTGAATTAGTAAATCAAATGCCACCAGCATTTGAAGTAATCAGAAGCAGAAGATCAAAGGGTTCCAGAGATTGAATCCTGAAGGTACCAGAAGATACTCCAGGATGTCAAAACATGATCAGAAGATATCTTTGCTGGCCCAGATCAGAAGGAAGCAAAGTCAGAAGGAGACCTGGACCAGACCAGAAGGAAGCATGCCAGAGGGAGACTTGATCCAGACCAGAAGGAATCACATGTGAGATTTATTCTAGAAGTTATTCTGACCAGAAGATGGCCTGACAGTGAAATAATAAACAGCCCAGACTTGATCCAAACTTAATCAGAGGGTAAATTAATGGGTCCAGAACAAAGGAATTAATCCAGATTTGACCCAGACCTGAAGATAGCATGGTTCAGGGTATGAAACTAAGTCCAGACCAGAAGAAATGATCTCCAGAATTGATCCAGAACTGATCCAAAACAGAAGGTAAAATGTCCAGACTGAAATATTATTTGTCCAGATTTAATTTCAGTTTAGTCCAGAATTGGTCCAGATTAGAAGGAATATTTTCAGATCAATGGTTCAGATTTAAGTATTTGGCCCAGTGTTGGCCGAGATCAGAAGATCACACCATGGCCCAGTGTTGGCCGAAATCAGAAGGTCAGGATGTGTGGTCCAGCAATGGCCGAGATCAGAGAATCACAGCAAATCAGTTTGCTAGACCAGGATGGCCGATATCAGAAGGTTAGAAAGTGTGGTCCAGTAGTGGCCGAAATCAGAGGATCACAACAGATCACTCAGTATGGTCCAGATGTGGACTAGCGCAAAAGATCAAATGGTCCAGATTTAATCATGAGGATTAACAGTGGAGATTTTAATTTATTTTGAACAAAGTATTAAAAAGATTTATTACAAAAATAAAGTGAAGTATTGTGGAATTCAGGAGCTGTTGGCGGGAAGAAACTAAAGACATGATTGGCCAGTTATTTTTGAAAGAAAATCTGAAGCTTAAAAAAGATATGTTTTTTATTTAAATGAAGCCCAATTGGTCAAGATATTTTTGCAAGAGAATCCAACAAGATTCAGCTCGAAATTAAGCTTGGAAGAGGCCCCAATCTGCATCTATAAAAGGAGGCTCAAGGCAGAATACTTAGTATCGAAAATTACAAAAGAGTCATACACTTCCAAAGCAAACACTCAAGTTTTCAGTGAGGTTAATTGTGAGTTCCAGCTTTCAAGAAGCAAGCACTCGTGTTATTTTCTTTCCCTTGTGTTAGATCTAAGTTGTTGAAGTAGAGTCTACAATCTGAGGGAGTCAGAAGGGGTAGCAGATTACTTGGCAATTAGATTCAAGGCGTTGTAATTCCTTCTACAATTTGGGGTTGTCAGATTGGCAGGAGAAGACTTGACTTAGGAAGTCAAGGTGCTGTATTCCTCAAGAGTCTAGGATTGTTAGACTGTTTGAGAAGACTGACTTGGAGGGTCAGTGGAACTGTTGTAATTCAAGGTTTGAATTAGTGAAATCCTTCAAGGTGAAGGGACTTGACGTAGCCTCGTTAACGGTGAACCAGTATGAAAATTCTGTGTTTTTATTTTTACTTTATATCCGCTACTAACTCTGTTTTTATTCATACATCAAGTTTTGTTTTAAAAGTGTAAAAACAGGAAAAGTAATCAAGTTAGTCAAACACAATTCAACCCCCCTTCTCGTGTTTGCACCTTCACTATTCTAAGTGAAGCCAACATTGAAAAATATTTTTGGGCTGAAGCTATCAACACAGCTTGCTATGTTTCAAACCGAGTTTCAATTAGAAAAATTTTAAACAAAACTCCATACGAACTTTGGAAAGGTAGAAAACCAAATATTTCTTATTTTCATATATTTGGAGGTTACTGTTACATCCTAAATAATAAAGAAAATTTGGGAAAGTTTGATACAAAATCTGATAAAGGTATATTTTTGGGATACTCCACATCTTCAAAAGGTTATAGAATTTATAATCATAGAACTCAAACTGTGGAGGAATCCATGCATGTTATTTTTGATGAATTTGATGACTTGTGTTTAGAAAACATGGATAAAATTGAAGAAGATGAAAATTCATCTTCTAAAGTTCATAATCCAAATGAGGAGAACATTTCTGATCCAACCTGTCAGCAGCCTCCAAGAGGATGGAAGACTATAACGTATCATCCTCCAGATCTGATCATAGGTGATACTGCTGATGGAGTTAGGACAAGGCAATCATTGAAAGGAGATTCAATCAATATGGCCATGATATCTCAAGTTGAACCAAAGAACATTGATCAAGCCATAAGTGATCAATCATGGATGAATGCCATGATGGAGGAACTGTCTCAGTTTGAAAGAAAGAAATCAAATGGATGTCAAAAGTGCCTTCTTGAATGGATTCTTAAATGAAGAAGTATATGTTCACCAACCTCTTGGATTCAAGGATAAAAAGAAACCAGATCATGTGTACAAGCTCTCAAAAGCTCTTTATGGATTAAAGCAAGCTCCTAGAGCTTGGTATGAAAGGCTGAGTTGCTTTCTAAAAGAAAATGGCTTCTCAAGAGGTCAGATTGATACAACTTTGTTTAAAAAGATTCATAATGAGGATATGTTAATTGTTCAAATTTATGTGGATGACATAATCTTTGGATCCGCAAATGAGAAAATGTGCAAAGAATTCTCCAACCTCATGCAAAGCGAGTTTGAAATGAGCATGATGGGAGAATTAAAATTCTTTCTTGGGTTACAAATAAAACAATTAGAATCAGGAATCTTCATTTCTCAAGAAAAATATACCAAGGATCTCCTGAAAAAATATAACATGAATCTTGCAAAATCAATGAGCACTCCTATGCATCCATCCTCCACACTACATCAAGATGATGAAGGAACCTCTATTTCTGAAAAGGAGTACAAAATACCATAGCTCTCTCCACTACAGAAGCTGAATACGTTTCTGCTGCTCAATGTTGCTCTCAAATTCTCTGGGTAAAAAATCAAATGGAAGACTACTCTTTAAGGTACACAAAAATTCCCATCCTTTGTGACAACACAAGTGCTATTAATCTTTCCAAAAACCCTATTCCACACTCTAGATCTAAACATATTGAGATTAAACATCATTTCTTAAGAGATCATGTTCAAAAAGGAGATGTTGAATTAATTTTCATCGAAACTGAAAATCAGCTTCCTGACATTTTCACCAAACCTCTCTAGGAGGATCGTTTCAAAAAAATTTTAGAAAAACTTTCCATTATAAATCTTTCAAAAATTGTCTAAAAAATAAGATTTACAAAACTTTAATCATAATGTTATTTTTATTGTTTTATTACTCTAAAAGAAAAATAAATCTAAGGACGAACAACTCAGATTAATCTCTATCCTCCTCCAAAATTTGAAATTTGTAATAGTCAGAGGGAGGCAAGTCAAATCACTGCTGATTACACTCCTCTCTGCAAAAAGATTCCTCGATTTCCGTTGCTTACTCACTGCCCAATGGATAAGTCACCCATGCTCCTCCCTAGCCTGGCATGATTAAACCTATGCCTCCATACTTCTTCTCTCCAACGGTAACAAATAATTACACTATAAATTAACTCATGTGTCTTCTTCCATTTACCCATTGTAAAAAATTCAAAACCTCAAGTATCCAAAAATGGCTCACACCAAATCTACTGGAAAAGAAAACTTTCCTCAAACTCATCTGAAAATCAATCTGAAAACTACTCAAGTGACTCTTCTCAAAATGATCCAAACCCTACCATTTCCTCATATAAACCAATCAACATGGTCCATCCTCCTCTATCCATCAACCATTTTCAAAAGCCAGAAAAACATTTTCTCAAAAAACTTCATCATCAAATCCTTCTAGACGATCAGCACGAATCATATATGGAAAAATATCATCAAAACAACTCATTCAAGACAACACTGTTCATGTTATTGACTCAGATGATTTTGAGGCAACACACTCCGATTCCTCAAAAACTCCTTCCTTCAAACCTACCAGAATAGCAACTTCAAAAAGGAAAGTAACTCCAAAAAACTCACAACAACCAGCTTCAAATACACCCAAAATCCCTCTCTTCGAAAACACCTTCCTGGAAGCAAAATTTATAGAGAAATGGCAGGACAAAACTGTTATAAATGGAAAAATTATTGACCTAAAAGGTCTAACTCTAGGAGGAATAAATGTAGAAGAAATCTTTGATCAACTGGGTTGGTCTCCCTTCCTCCTTATCAACGAACCTCAATATCCAAAACTTGTCAGAGCGTTCTATGCTGCTGCAAATGTGTCCAAGGGAGACAATTGCATCAGTGTTATTCTTAAGGGGGCACATATTGAGCTCACCCCAACTTTGCTATGTCAAATATTTGACATACGTGATGAAGGCCCCTATCTATTTTCTGAAGCTTGGTATTCCAGCTACATGATTACTCGCTCATCTGTCCTTGCCAACATTTTTATTAATCCACCAAAGCCTCAGGTTGCATCCAACCTTCTTCCAATCTGTAGAGTGTTGCACAATATTTGTGTACACTCTGTTGTCCCCAGGGCTGGCAGTTATGAAAAAGTAACTGAGCTGGACATTTTGATTATTCATCACCTCATCTCTGGATCCCCTCTTCATCTAGGAAACATTATCTTTAGGTTCATGGTCAATGCTGCATATCTTGGGAGATCAGCTCCGTATGGAATGATTCTCACCAAAATCTTCAAATTTTTTAAAGTACCATTAGAGGATGAACACTCTATCACCTTCAACAACACATTCTCTGCAAGAATTGTAAACCAAATGCGCCTTGATCCCACTGAAAAGCCTTCTCACAAACAGCCATCTAAGAAAAAATCAAAACGGAACTCAACCTTCAATCCACCATCTCAACTCCAGAAACTACACTTCCATCTGACCCATTGGATACATCTCAAAATCTACAAGAACCATTCTCTTTCCCTATCCTCCTACAAGTCCATCCCAACCAGCTCAACCTTCGTGCACCATGGCTCAAATCTTCTTATCTCCTACAAAAATGTACCCCACAAACTTTATCACTACTCCCTCTGCTCATCAAATCATCAATGAACCAGCTCCTGCACCACTTCCTGAAGTTACAGGACGATTCAGCTCACTTGAATCCTTCCTGGCAAAATCTGGAGAAAATTATTCACAAAACAAAGGAACCTGCTCTCAAATGAAAAACACTACCATCAATGATGACCCCATTCCAGATGACTCCACTCCTCCCACCACTGATCCCAAGCCTGAACAACGTCGCTCCCACAAAGAACTCCGTGCACTGAAAAAGATCCGCAAGGATCAGAAAAAACTTTTAACAACAATGGCCACCTTTCATCAAACTCTGGCGCAATTTAGCACTCTTCTAGAATGGGTCATAGCACACCTGGTCAAGACTGTTGCTCCAGAAGCACAACCTCCAGTACCCTATGTTCATCCTCCTCCACCACTGCCTCGTCCCTCAACCTCCTCCTCGTCTGATGATTCCTCTCCTTCCAAGTAGACCACCATCCTTTGGGCCCCACTGACTTTTTGCTGTTGACAAATTTGGGGGAGATAGATTAAAATTAAATTGTCAATGATTAGGAACTTAGAAAAGAGGATGCCTTTTAAAATTATCGTAATTCAATCCTCTATGTTTTTTTCTTTTGAACCACTTTTTTGTATGATCTTCTTATAATCAATATAAAGTATTCGAATTGGTTCAAAAATCTTTAAATCCTTTTATGCACTTTCTGAGGGGGAGCCCCTATTCCTTTCAGCTCATACTGAGGGGGAGCTTCATACTCAAAAACAACACCTTTACAAATTTATTTTAAATAATCTAAAGAAATTTTGTCATCATCAAAAAGGGGGAGATTGTTCAAAAAAAAATCTCTTTTAATGATAAAAAAATTATCTTAAGATTATTATTACACTAATGTGTGCATTTAAGTATTGTACTAAGAAAGGAACAGGATCCAAAGATCGCAACCTCCTGTCTAGAAGAATGAACGTATGGAGGAAACAAAGTCTTTAATTTCTGAAGCAGAAAATCTGAAGTTAAAAACACCAGAAGTAGAACATCTGGAATAGAAAAACAGAAGCAAAACATCTGGAACAGAAAAAACAGAAGCAAAACATCTAGTACAGATAACCAGAAGCAGAAAACTAGAAATATAGAAGCAAACTTGAACGCCAGAAGTAAAACACCAGAAGCAGAACATTTGGAACAGAAACACATAAGCAAAACATCTGGAACAGAAAAAATAGAAGCAAAACATCTAGTACAGATAACCAGAAGCAGGAAACTAGAAATATAGAAGCAAAGTTGAACGCTAGAAACAGAACACCAGAAGCAAAGTTTAACACCAGAAGCAAAGTTGAACACCAGAAGCAGAAGCAGAACATCAGAAGCAAGAATGGAACACCAGAAGCAGAAGAAGAACACTAGAAGCAAAAGTTGAACACCAGAAGAAGAACACCAGAAGCAGAAGCAGAACAGCAGAAGTAGAAAATCAGAAGGTGAACATCAGAAGATATACATCAGAAAATGAACATCAGATGATATACATCAGAAGATGAATATCAGAAGATGAATATCAGAAGATGAACAACAAAGGATAAGAAGTGAATATCAGAAGATATACATCAGAAGATGAATTTCAGAAGAAATAAATCAGAGGATAAGAAGATGAACATCAGAAGATAAACATCAGAAGATGAACACCAGAATGTAAACATTAGAAGATGAACTCTAGCTACTTCTTCATCCTCCTACAAAACAACTAACAATTCCAAAGTATCAAAAGCTGCATCATTCGCGAACAGAGAAGGGTCATGTCTTGGAACCAGAAAAGAGCACTTGCTAGTTGTCAAAATGTATGGAATGATCTAACCTCTTGGAAAGCTATGTAAAGAAGTAACCTCCCAAGTGTCAGGCTGTAAAAGGACAGAATGGCAAGGCTGTAAATTCAAAACAAAACTAAGGACCATTACAACTTGGAAAAACGGTCAGAAAGGAAAATTTTCTTGAAGAGAAAGTTTCCTTCTCTCTATAAAAGGAAGGTTGCTCTTCTTTAGCAACACACACAACTACACGAGCAAAAAAAAGAAAATATCAAGAGGCTATCAAGAGCATTATCAATCTCCCTTCAAGCTTTCTATAATCTTACACTAGATCTTTGATTCATCTTTGTAGAAAGTAATTCCTATCAAACTACTTCATATCATCTTTAGAACTTCAAGTGAGTAACACTTGAGAGAAATCAGAAGGAAAGAATTGTAAGCTTGGTGAAGCTATAGAATACACGATTTGTAATCAACCTCAGTGAGAGGCTGATAGCTTTTGATACTTAGTAAAAACTTACAAGTGTGTGAGGACTGGACGTAGCCTTCATTGGGTGAACCAATATAAAAATTCGTGTGTCATTATTCTCTCTCTACATTTCAACGTCTGATAATCAACCTCTGAAAGACGAAAAAAGTTTAATACTAAAACAGAATTTTTAAAACCTCGAATATCTCTATTCAACCCCCCTTCTAGTGATATTCTAGCCACTTCAAGTTTCCCATGCATAAAACGTGTGAACTAATTAAGTGCTAGAAGTATTATAAAAAAATTGTGTTAAAAGTTTTTTCTTCTGTCACATGATAATTGTCTTATTTGTTATTTTTTCATCTCAAATTATTTTTTAGGCTAAATAGCACTCGTGGTCTCTTAACTTAATTTCAGTTAACGTTTTAGTCCTTTATTTTTTTTTCCCGGTTTGGTCCTTTATTTTAATTTTAAGTGACAATTTGATCTTTTATGTTTTAAAATGTCAACAATACTATCCTTTTTTTTTACAAAAATTCATCAAAATTTTCAACCAAAACCCATAAAATTAATTATATTCTTTCATGTAATACAAATTTTATCAGATTCATAACTCAAATCTTCAAATAAACTCATATTTTCATTCTTTATTTCACTTAAAATTAAAATAAAGGACCAAATCGGGAAAAAAATAAAGGACTAAAACGTTAACTGAAATTAAGTTAAGGGACCATGGGTGCTATTTAGCCTATTTTTTATTTACAAAATTAATTTAATATTAATTACTTTTTTATCAATATATATTTATTAATTATATTTCAATTTATTAAATTTTGTCTCTAATTACAATTAATATATATTTGAATAAATAAAATTCATTTTATGATAAAAATCAACACAACTAATTAATTTAATAAGAATTATGTACAACTCAAAAACATTTAAAACGGTGCAGATTGAATAGTTTTCAATATGTTTTTTATTGGTTAAAATTTGAATGAATCACACATAACTATATAGGTCTTACATAACTATAAATGTCAATTAATATAAAAATAGGTTAAATAGCACATGTGGTTCCTTAACTTAATTTTAGTTAACGTTTTAGCCATTTATCTTCTTTTTTTCCCGATTTGGTCCTTTATTTTAATTTTAAGTGACAATTTGATATTTTATGTTTTAAAATGTCAACAATATTATCTTTTTTTTTTTTACAAAAATTCAAAAAACTCATCAAAATTTTCAACCAAAACCCATAAAATTAATTATATTCTTTAATATAATACAAATTTCATCAAATTCGTAACTCGAATCTTCAAATAAACTCATACAAAAATTTCATCAAATTCCATTCTTTATTTAATGTTGTTAGAGATGGAAATATGAGTTTATTTGAAGATTTGAGTTTTGAATTTGATGAAATTTGTGTTATATTGAAGAATATAATTAATTTTATAGGTTTTGGTTGAAAAATTTGATGAATTTTTGTAAAAAAAAAAGGATAACATTGTTGACATTTTAAAACATAAAAGATCAAATTGTCACTTAAAATTAAAATAAAGGACCAAAATGGGAAAAATAAAGTTAAAGGACTAAAACATTAACTGAAATTAAGTTAAGGGACCACAGGTGCTATTTAGCCTATAAAAATATTATGTTGAGAAATATTTTGTTGAACAATGTCAATTAAATTTTATCAATCAAATTATTTAAATTTTATGAATTTTACTAATTCAACCATTGATTATTAACGTAATATATTAATGGTCAAACACATATAGTTTTATATAAATCTAAACTTTGTAGCTATGTAATATAATCATCGATATTTACTTATATTTTTTAAACTTTAATAAAATTTGTGAAGTTGATCTACTCAATAAAAATTTTTGATTTGATAGTTGAATTTTATGTTGAAGCAAAAGCCCAAATCGGAACTTTACTTGGTCAAAACTACTGATTACTTAATGTGACTTTTCATAATAATTTTTAGTATCGAACCACTTGTTTTAAAGCCTAAAACGAGCACTATATATTTTTATTTTTTTAGGGTTTAGGCATTCGGTTTTAGGATTTCGTTTTTCGGACTATACACATACAATAGAGAGTTCTTCTTATTTTCATGGAAGGCTAAATTCCCAAGATTAATCCACTCTTTTTGAATTTTATGAAGAGCTTGAGATTTATTTTATAATGTTAATTTCACATTGACGATTCAATTCCATTTTCATTTGATGACATTGTTATTCTGATTGCTTAATTCGAATTTCAAAAGGATTGATAAATTTAGTATGACATAATTCGATTTCTAATATAATCAATCGTAGTTTTTCGACGCTTGATTGTTATCTATAATTCATCAATTGTTGTGATGCTTAATTCAGTCAAAGAAACATAATTCGCATAGGATTGATTTAAGCTTGCTTAATCAATTCTATAGTTAAACAAGGATAGAGTCACAATTTAGAAATTGAACCCATTGATAGAATCTGTGATAGGTCCGAAATTCCTGAACTAGTGGAGTAGTCATTTTAATATACGCGACTTTAAGATAAAGAGATAAAAAAACAACTGTAACTTACAACATATTTAAAACATTATATGTGTGGTAGTGGAGTTAGAAATCATAAACTAACTTTGGAAACTTTCGATCTTTTTTATACTCTGTTCATTTTACATAAGTGTCACTTAAAGCATTCAAATAATTAATAAACCACTCAAAAGATTAATAACCCATGAATTACATATTCAATTCGATTAGCTTTAAAAAAAAAGTAGTATTAAAGTAGGAAAAAATTGATAAAAGTAATGTACAATATAATAATTAAAGAGTACAATTAAAAAATAAAATTTAATTACATTAAAAACTTAAAATGATATTTATTTTAAGAGTAAATTTTCTTATTATAACGACATTTATTGTGTCACATAGAAAATAGTATTTTTTAGGAGAAACTTTAAAAAATTAATGTTCCATTGTCTTATTCAATGCAATAATTGTAATCGTACAATTGGACATCCAGTCAACATTCACTTCACAATTGATATTCTAATTTCTATATTCAAATTTTAATTCTTGGTAACCTATTCAAACTAAGCACATTGTTCTTTAGATCTTTTTGACTAAGCATTCTTCTTAAGATTGTAACAAAAGAATCTTGTGCAATTAATTTCAAAATAATGGGTACATCAATATCTTTCTAATATTAATATCAAGACTATGATGTACCTATTATTTTAAATAATTAAAGTTTTAGTTAGACTTTGACAAAATAATGGTTGATGATTTTTATATTCAAGTTCCACAAGAGAAAATTTAACGATATCTAAATATTCTATTATACGATATAGTCCCAACAACTAGTATCAAAATTTTAGTTCACGTTGTAATTATATTTTGGTGAAAGATGAAAGTTAATACAAATCATATAAGGACCTTGAATAGGCCAAAGTATACCCTCTGAAAAGAAAAGACGAAGGATTTGCTTTATGTGAAGAATTTTCACCACTATATGTTTGTTGCAGTGAAGTTGGGTGACAAAATTGCTGATGAGTGAACCTTAATACACATAATGATATGCAAATACATTCATCAATGGGTTGATAACAACATTTTGAACGACATTAGTGGGGAGAAATATGTCAAATCATTGAGGGTAAAACTCGAACTATTGTATGTGAAGAAGACATGAAATAATAAGATATATTTTATAAAGATATTGAGCTTGAAAGATAGAGAATGGACTTGGTATGCAGATCAATTCAATACTTTTAGAGGAATTATGAATTAACTCTCTCTTCTACGAGTTTTAAGTTTAATGATAAAATTCAAGGGTTATTGCTTTTGTGTTCCCTACCCGACTCATGGTAAACATTCAAAATGTCATTGTTTAATTATACTCTTGATAGTGTGTTGTCAATGGATCTTTTTAAGAGTAATATTTTGAATGAGGAGAGTAGAAAGTCTCGATTTTTCTTTGCAGTCAAATGTATTGGTTACGAAATCAATGGGAAAAAAAAAACAAGAATCGATATTTTCGCAGTAGACATCAAAGCATAAGTAATTCAAGAAATATGTACAAAGTTGTTGAGTGCTACCATTGTGGAAATAATGAGCATATTCAAAAGAATTATTGGCTTTTCAAAACGGAAAATAAGGACAAAAGTAAAGGAAAAAATAATGATTATTCTCATAAAAACATAACTAATGTGACATCTGATGACTTGCATCTTATTAAAGAGCATGATAGTGTTAATAATGTAGATTGTGTTGGAATATTTTATTTAATTATTATATTCCAATATTATTACATGGGCACATATCTTTATTTCATTATATTAGCTATTTATCATTTAAGAACCTTAATTGATTAGTGATCAAATTAAGTATTAAGGCAAATTAGATTTATAATTGGATAATTAATTACATATTTAATTAAATTATATGAGCCAAAAGAATATGGGTGGATGTCCAATGACCCATTGAGAAATAATAGGAACCTAATTGGTCATCACCCTGTATATAGGTTATGGTACCCAATATACCGTACACAACAAATAACTTTTTCTCCCCATTTGAAGAGTGTTATAAGACATTAGGAGTATTGGTTGAACAAGAATCACAAGCCAATGAGTTCTCGTTGCTCGTCTTTTCATCTTGTGTTTTAGGATAGTTGTTGAGAGATTTTTTGCTATGGATCCAAGATCCAAGTATTCCTATAACCTTATCTTTGATAAATCAACATGTTGTAGATCCTAAGGTCGTGGAGATTTATGTTTGTTCTTGATGTTCTTATGCATGCTCATCTTGCTATTTTTGTTCTCTTCAAGTTAAGAGTATGTGCTAAATAAAATTAATTTCTCTTTATTCTTTAAAAGTTATTACTTTTAGGATGAAGAACATCAATATTGGACTCGTTTGTTTAAGATTTTTAAAATGTGATTTTGACTTTATATTTGTAAAAATGATTTTTATGAGAACTTACTTAAAAATAGTAGATTTTGTTTTAGGCTTATTTATTACCGATTAAAAAAGTATTGATATTCAATAACTAGATATTCATTATTAGACATTTTAACATGATAAAAATTACATTTTTTAACAAAATGATATATCCAAAAATGATATATTCATTATTAATCATTATATATTTAAAAAATAATTTTTATGAATAACTTCTCAAAATAGATTTTCAATTTAATCATGTTTTGAAACTTCATTATCCAAAAAAAGTTGTAACAAATACATGAAATACTTAAAAAGATATTTTAAGATAAACTATTTAATCCAATTTTTCATTTGAAGCTTTATGTTAAAAATTATTTTTTAAAAACTTTATAAAAAAAAGAAGTAAAATACTATAAAAATCATGTTCAAAAATCTTAAAAAAATGGACCAATTAATCTTAGATCTAGGTCTTGTATAAGGATGGAGAAACTCTTGTTCTCTAACAATTTAGTTTTTCTAAAGCGAGAATTAAGTATAGAAGTTAACTTTTCTCCAAAATACATAGGTCGTTATCATAAAATATAATATTTCAAACACATTAGAGGTGTTAATTATGATAATATTTTCTCATATTTTCTTTTCCTAAATCAAAGTACTCTTTAATGCAATAAAGTGAAATTAAGCACTCGTTGGCGAGTGATCAATGAATTTGGATACATATTTCTATCTTTGTACTGTAACATTTTAAAAACCCTTTTCACCATAAGATTAGTTTTTTTAGCATCTTTCTAAACTTTGGATCATAATTAAGTTTTAATATAATTATTTGCATCTTGATCCTTGCTCGCTCTTCACACCATAACTTGACCTCTGGATTTTGGATTGACGCATGCGAGCAGGCGATGGAAAGCTAAGAGTTAGAGTTACAACTTTTATGTTGGAGCAAAAGCCCAAATCGGAACTTTAGTTGATCAAAACTGCTGATTACGTGACCATACTTTTTGTAATAATTTTTAGCATCGGACCATTTGTTTTAAAGTCTAAAACGAGCACTATATATTTTTATTTTTTTTTTTAGGGTTTAGGCATTATGTATTAAGACTCTGTTTGTTGGGCTACTTACATACAATATATAGTTTTTCTTATTTTCAAGGAAGGCTAAATTCCCAAGACTAATCAACTGTTTCGGAATTTCATGAAAACCATGAAGTTTATTTTATAATGTTAATTTGATGTTGATGATTCTATTCCTTTTTATTCGATTATATTGTTATTCTGATTGCTTAATTCAAATTTCAATAGTATTGATAAATTTAGTTTGACTGAATTCGATTTCTAATATAATCAATTGTAGTTTTTCGTCACTTGATTGTTAACTATAATATATCAATTAATGTGATGCTTAATCCAATCAAAGAAATATAATTCACATAAGATTGATTTACGCTTGCTTAATCAATTCTATAGTCAAACAGCAATAGAGTCACAATTTGGAAATTGAACCTTTTGATTGAATATGTGATATGTCCTAAATTCCGGAACCAGTGGATTAGTCATTTCAATATACGTGACTTTAATTCGTTTCCTCAATCTGTTTGAACCTAAATTCGAAACTCCCTTTATGTTTTCATTGTTTCTAAATTCGGTTAATATAATCAAAAGTCCTTGCAAAACGACTTGAGTTGTTGTCCCTAAGCTACGTTTTTATTACTTGTATTTTACCCGTGTGTGACAGTGGATCAAATTGGCGCCATTGCCCGAAATTTTGCCAGAAAATCACAACAACAAAAAAGATCAAGGAAGAGTATTCCTTGGGACTTCTTATGGAAATTCTGACTCAAAATTCCAAATTCCTTCGTTTTGACGACTTTTTTTAATTTTTTCAATTTTTCATATTCTCAAAAAAATTTGTGTTATCTTTATTTGATTTGTTGAATTTTTTTGGTGGTGTTCTTATATTTTTAAAATTTTATTTGATAGGGTTTTCCATTTTCCACTTCAATTTTAGCTATACGAACATTGTTGGAATTTTCAGAATTATGTTGTTGCATTGCATTGATAAATTCTCATGATGCATGACCAAAGCCAGTTATGTGAATCTGCATCCCCTTGATCCTGATATAGATAGGACTTTTCATTTACTTCGTAGACTTAACAAAGTTGATAGTGCTAACGAATTAGGTAGTGATAGTGAAAGTAATTAGTGTTCAATTCTGACTCTGGGTATGATAACATGAATAATATAACCTTAAGACAACTTATTGTACCTGATGTCAATTATAATGCATTGTGTATCGAATATTATGAAGTTACTGTACCATTTGAACTTAAATTTTGTTTAATACACTTGCTTCCAAAGTTTAACGCTCTTGCAGGTGAGGATCCTCACAAAGACACAAACACTTGAAGGAGTTCCATGTCGTGTGTTCTACCATGATGCCTCAAGGAGTCACGAAGGACCATATCAAGCTAAGATTCTTCCCGTTCTCACTTCAAGATGCTATCAAGGACTGGTTGTACTACCTTTAGCCAGGTTTTGTAGCAACTTGGAACAATATGAAGAAGCTGTTCCTAGAAAAATTCTTCCCTGCCTCCAGAGCTGCTTCAATCAGAAAAGAAATATGTGGCATTAGGCAGATTGAGAGAGAATCATTGCATGAGTATTGGGAGAGATTCAAGAAATTAGAGGCTAGCTGCCCTCATCACCAGATTTCTGAACAATTGCTCTTCCAATATTTTTATGAAGGCTTGCTACCCATGGATAGAAGCATCCTAGATGTTGCTAGTGGGGGATCACTTGTCGATAGCACCCCAGAAGCAGCAAAAGCCTTGATTGAGAACATGTCCATTAATTGTCAGCAGTTTACAACTAGAAACAATTCAGTGGTGTTGACAAAGGGAGTGAATGAGATTCAAGCTTCTTCCCAGCATAATCTAGAGAGCAGACTTGATGAGCTCACTACATTGGTAAAAAAATTGGCAGTAGGTAAATCCCAAGCCGCAAAGGTCTGTAGTATTTGCACTTTTGCAGAGCATCCTACAAATTCATGTCCTACATTGCAGGAAAAATTCGATTGCTGATGCTCCTCAAGCATATGTAGCAAACATATACAATCCTAAACTCAACTATGATTTGTCATCTAACAGGTACAATCCTGATCGGAGAAACCATCCCAACTTGAGATGGTGGAATTCATCTGGACAATAACAACCCAGGCAACAATAGCAATAGTAGAACAACACACCTTCATTGGAGGACATTATCAAACAGATGGCTGCCCAAAATCTCCAATTTCAACAAAGAAAAGATTATACCATTCAGAATTTGGAGACAAAGATTAGACAATTTTCCACTTCAATCAATCAGATACAGACTCAGGGATCAAGCCAATTACCTGCCCAGTCAAAAGTAAATCCAAATATTCCTAATGTTAGTGCACTTACCTTGAGGTTTGGAAAAGCTGTTGAAAATTGTCCAAGGCAATTGAAACTATGAAAAATAAAAAAAATTTCGAGGACACTATAGTACCCGAGTGTATTAATGTTGAGTAAGATATACAACTTGATGAGAACATAACAAGCATAACCAAGGAAAGAATCATAGAGAATATTCAAGGTCTTGGAACTCCAATAACAAGAGCAATGTCAAATAATGCAAATGAGGCTCTAAATAACTTGATAGCCACTTTATTTGAAGCAAGTCCAACACATGAAGAATTGAAGCCCAAGATAGTAAATTGTTTAATCTAAATTGAAGAAGTTAAGAAATAAAGGCTGCATCTATGTGATTAAATTTTAATATTGGTTTTAATTAAAGTAGTAGACCGAATTAGTAAGAATATTTGGGTCTAATTGTAAAAACTTGAGTTGGGCCAAATTTGGAGAACTTCTAAGTTGGTGCCACTATAAAAGGCAAACCCATAGCTGATGCAAAGGAAAATTTTAGAACATATGGTTATTTTGTGAACTTTGCTCTTAAGAGTTCTTGAAAGAATTCACTTTTGAATTTATCAAGGTTGTTAATCCTTGTGGCGTTCTTTTTGGCTTATCAATCCCTAGATTGTGGCGCCATTCTATTCTTGGTTGGTTTGCGAAATTATAATTTTCAGTTTCCTTTTCATCAAACCCTAATACACAAAATTTTACCAATTTTCGTGTTTAGTAACTTGCATTCATATCTTGAGTTCTACATACTCTTTTTTGGTGATTCAACAGCCTAATTTGCATTTCAGAACGTCATCTTTTGCCTCGTTTTGGAATCGTTTGATTCAGAGTTTTGTAGCTTCGGTTATCGCATTCTCCAACAAAACGTGATTTTGGCTCCAATATGTAAGTTTCAAACTTAGAAAAATCCTTAAAGTGATTCATGACAAACAAAATTATATCACCACTCCCTTCCCCTTGAAGGGAAGTGAACACCAAGAAAATAGAAGAGGTAGATAGAGACAAGGAGATCTTTGATACATTTAGGAAGGTGGAAGTGAACATTCCCCTCATTGAAGCAATTAAACAGATTCTAAGATATGGCAAATTTCTAAAAGAGTTGTGTACACATAAGAGAAGTTTAAAAGGTAATGAAAGGGTTAACATGGGTCGCAATGTTTTAGCCCTCATTTAGCCCATGCCCCAGAAATGTAAAGATCCAGGGTCTTTTTTCCATTCCATGTACTATAGGCAATAGTCAATTTGAAAAATGCCATGTTAGATTTAGGAGCTTCAATTAATATTATGTCTACATATGTTTTTAACTCTCTTGCCCTTGGACCTTTACAGAATACAAGTGTTACCATTCAATTAGCGAACAGAAGCAATACTCGCCCTGCTGGATTGGTGGAGGATGTAATGATCGCCTGCGGATTCAAATTGGCGAACAGAAGCAATGCTCGCCCTATAGATTTTTACATTCTGGACATGATGGGAGAGACTAACTCCAACAGAGCGCCTGTCATCTTAGGAAGACCGTTCTTGAAAAGTGCTAAAACAGAAATTGATGTTCATGCTGGAACTCTATCCATGGAATTTGGTGATATCATTGTAAAATTTAACATATTTGATGCTATGAAACACACTATGGAAGAGCATTATAATTTTCAAATTGAATTACTTGCTAATTTGGTTGATGACACATACCCTGATATGTATTCTACTGATTTTCCTTCACTGTGTGGTTTTGATCATATTTATACTTGTGATTATTTTCCTTCACTGTATGTTTTCTACTGAAATTTGAAATATGTATATTTAGAGGGGAATGGAAAGTTACCCGTGATTATTTAAACCAAACTTAAAGATGAATAGGAAGGGAGGTTGCTTGTAACACCCCGATTTTTAACAGCGCGAGTGTATATATATATTTTTTAAAACCACTTAATAAAATAGTACGTCGTGTCATAAGACGACAAGAGAAATAATTAACTTTATCATAAATACAAATAAACTAAAATAGTTTTCGGAATTAATATTCATAATATACAAATAGAATATACACCGGGCTATGAGACCTAATAGACATCGCTCATACCCCTGGGGTATTCTCGGCAGACACCTGCACAGAAGTGCTGCTCCAATAATGCTATCTCCCCCCATGGTCACGTCAAAAAATTGGATCATGGACCCACCAACAAAAGGCACTGTCAAGGTACGTCATAAGTACAGTCATCCCAAAACGAAATAAGTACAAACACCAAAACACTAAAGCCCTATACAACAAAGGCTAATTGATCATCCACTAACAACTACAATAACAAGGGTAACCGCCACACTCTACACAAATCTCGTCTGACGTAGTATCTCGCCTCAAAGTGACATCCTCCTTATCATCAGCCATAGAAGGGTCAATCTCCTCTGAAGTCAGATCCACCCACGATATAGGTCGCTTCGGCGGCCATAGAATCTCAAAACAGTCCTCTACCGGCCTAGACGGACCTGGGTTGTCAACACCCACTGGCATCAGCCCCTTACCCTTTTCACCCATTCCTGGTTCAAGCACTGCATCCCCTGCTACTAGAGTTTGAGTCACCACACCTAAAGTGGTCTCCATATCACCTCCAACTGTAGAACCCTGTGCATCCGTAAATACCCAATTCGCCTCGAGTACTAATCCTGAAGGTACAGGAAAGTCGATTTGTCCGTGAGTGTACTCCACATATGACACTACCCCAACACTCCTACATGTTCTCATCACCCTCCACGTATAAGTAGAACTACTTGAGTTAGGGTCGTACCCAAGCAGTCGGCGAATATCAATCAGGGAAGTCTAACGACGTCTCCGTCGTCAGGGTAACCATCAGTGGAACGAACTCGGGTATCATATGAGGGCAAAACCCACTTTTCCACAATAATGTAAAGGGTCACCAACCGAAAATAATAGTTAACAATTAACAATTATGTCAAAGACAACAATAGCCACTTAGCAGTTCCAGTAAGATAACAACAGTGACAAAATAAGTATACACACTTATTGATAATGTACAATATCTAAGTTTTTGATGAGACAAAAAATTAAGAATACAGATCATGTTGCAAGCCCAAGTACAATCAACAATCACAACAACTTATTAGGAACTTAGAATTTAAGGTACTTGCACATATCGTTTCCACACATCAGCTCATATCAATCATGACTCGCATGTCAAACACCCTAATATAATGCGTATATGCCAATGCACATGATCCCGAAATTCTCAAAACAAAACCCTCTACGAGGGGCGTAAATCATAATTGTAACGCCTATCACAGGCCTTAGTACTAATTACCGAGGTGCAGTCGCATCACAAGCTAGCACGATTTACATAAAGTGTAGCCTATCACAGGTACTACACATAAGTTAAATCCCCGTAAGGATAAGATGGACCATCTAATCACGTGGAACCACCCTGTAGCCCATCACGGTCACTACTTAACTTTACGGCCCATCACGGTCACCGCTGACACTGTGACCCATCACGGTCACCACTTAACCTTCCTCGAGGGGCGTAAATCATAATTGTACCGCCTATCACAGGCCTTAGTACTAATTACCGAGGTGCAGTCGCATCACAGACTAGCATGATTTACTTAAAGTGTAGCCTATCATAGACACTATACATAAGTTAAATCCCCGTAAGGATAAGATGGACCACCAATCACATGGAACCACCCCGTAGCCCATCACGGTCACTGCTTAACTTTATGGCTCATCACGGTCACCGCTTAACTCTGTGGCCCATCGCGGTCACCACTTAACTATCAAATGCATGAGCATACTCTGACTCTTTTCACTGTAATCAGTACGTAAATGCAACTATGAAACCTGAATACTTCATAACCGTTAAAGAACAATAGTATGAGAACCTCATATAATTTAGCATATGCCTTAAAAATATTTTCCAAGTAATTAAATGCATAGACAAATATTTAAAAATAGAATATTTTGACAAAAATCCAGGTTGTATTCGAATACAGCTTCTTGTAGCCGAATACAGATGCTACGTCAGTAGCAAAATCTGCAGTTCTGTATTTGAATACGAAGAGTCGTAGTCGAATACAGATACTAAGTCAAAAACAAAATCTACAGTTATGTATTCGAATACGAAGAGTCGTAGTTGAATACAGATGCTAAGTCAATAGCGAAATCTCGAGTTCTGTATTCGAATACGAATAGTCGTAGCCGAACACAGATGATAAGTCAATAGCAAAATTTCCAGTTCTATATTCGAATATGAAGTTCAAAATTTAAATAAAAACTAAGAGTTGCAGGAGTGTATTCGAATACGCTAGTGCCGTATTCGAATACATGTTCGAAAAATAGTATAATTTTTCAAGTAAATTTCAACTTCAGTTCAAACTCTTTTATTTGAAAATAACTACAAACACCACAACAATCAATCTCTCACACAACAACACAACAACAACCTCTTCAACAACAACAACAATAACACCTTTAACACAACAACACAACAAAAACATCATCAATAACAATATCATAACAATAATGAGTCTTTATCATCAACAACACAACAATGACATCTTTATCAATAACAACTCGTCAATAACATTTTCAACAAAGATAACACATTAATGATCCATCAAACACACATATAGAGTTCCTACATGCAAACTAAAAAGTTGGAAGGAGCCCCTTACCTTCGTTAACGCTTTCTCAACCGTTTTCGTTACCACGATCAAATACGGCGAAACTCTCGCTCGCGTCGTTGCTTCCTAAGTTAGCTCACAAACACTGTAGTGTGGAGAGGAGTAACTTTCCCTCTTGCCACTTCTCGAATGGAAGCTTAGATCTTGAAGTAGTGGAGGTTTTGTGTTTACGGTTTTGTTTTTCTACCAACACTTTTTTTAAGAACAGAGGAAGAAGAAGAAGTATTCGCGGGGCAGGTGGAAATGTTTTTTCCTTCTGTTTCCTTCTCACATGTATATATATATATATATTACTTACTAAGTTTATATATATATATATTATAATTAAAACTAACACACAAATATCTAAATACCCTCGCACACCTTACTTCACTCACATCGCAAACTATTTTGATAAATTGCCCGATATTAAATTCCTCGTAATATAATTAAATTATTCTTCGACAATTAATTTTAGTCGGGTCTCAAAAAAAAAAAAATATATATATATATATATATATATATATAAATATTAATCATATTACAAACATCTCATAAAATATTCTTAATACTTAATCCATAAAATAATTTAAAATTAAGGGTCTTACTTTGCTGCAAATATGGAGAAAACACACGAAAACAATTGGATGGACCTTGGCTGATATTCATGGTATTAGATCGTCGATGTGAATGCATAAGATAGTACTAGAGGATGGGATAAAGTCAATTAGGCATCCCCAAAGGCGACTTAACCCCTTAAGTATAGAAGTTAAGTTTTCTCAAAACACGTAGGTCGTTATGATAAAGCATAATATTCCAAACACATTAGAGGTGTTAATTATGATAATATTTTGTCATATTTTCTTTGCCTAAATCAAAGTACTTTTAATGCAATAAAGTGAAATTAAGCACTCGTTGGCGAGTGTTCAATGCATTTGGACACATATTTTTATCTTTGTACAGTAACATTTTAAAGCCCTTTTCAGCATAAGATTAGTTTTTTAACATATTTCTAAACTTTGGTCATAATTAAGTTTGAATATAATTATTTTCATATTGATTATTGCTCGCTCTGCACACCATAATTTGACCTTTGGATGTTGGATTCACGCATGCGAGTAGGCGCCGGAAAGCTAAGAGTCAGAGTTACAACTTTTATGTTGGAGCAAAAGCCCAGATCGGAACTTTACTTGGTCAAAACCGCTGAGTACGTAACCCCCCTTTTTGTTTTCATCGATTTTAAACTCGGTTAATATAATCAGAATTCGTTGCGAAACGAATTGAGTTGTTGCCCTTGCGCTACGTTTTATTACTTGTATTTGACAGTGTGCGACAATGAATCAACGAGCTTATGTTTCATGAAAATTATTAGACAAAGAGAACATAAAGAACATATTATTTAAATATTTGATCTTGCAGATACATTAAAAAATTCGGCTAGTAGGTAATTTGCTCGAAATTTTAGCATTTGGTATTGTCCTTGCACAATTAAATTGTAACTCTTAAAGTTAAAAATAATCATTTAAATAAGATTATTTCTTAAGGTGTGCAAGAAAGAAAATGGTGAAGCAAGAGAAAATAAAATAGTGCGCATTTGAAATATTCCACGGAAGATAAGGGCAAATAAATAAAATTAAGGATTAATCGATAAATGTCCATTGGTGCTGAAGACACATCAATTTATAAAGGACAAAGTCAACAAATATTGGGGTTTGATTATTTTTTAGATTGTCGTTATTTGCTTATATTTAAAAGACAATTTGGTTGAATCATAATTATTATAAAATTTTATTTTAATTCCTTCAATAATAAATCAAAATAACATTTTAGTTTTATTTGATTCATTTTTTCTTTTAAATTTATACATGGTTAAACTCAATTGAATTATGAATTTTGGCAATCTATAATTTTTTTGAAAGGTTTAAGAAATACAAATTTTGGTATCAAGTTAAAGAATTTTTTGAGACCATAAATGCAATGTTCTATTAGTATATTGAGTTTGGGGGAGAAATATGGTCAAAAGAATAAAATTGAGGGAGGAAGAATCGGTTATAAACCAATTAATATAGTTGCTATTAATGTAGAAAATTTTGGTCTTCATAAGGATATTATTGTTTTTCCTCCCAATCAGGTTAAGAACATTGTTTATGAAGATCAAATTCAAAACTCTCAAGAACAAGAGCGTCAGGTGTTAGAAAGAATTGATTGTAAAGAGAAATTCTATTTGGTATTCTTGAAGTATATTATTAGGACAATCTTGACATTCGTTGTTCGTTATAATTTTTGTGCAATATAGTGTTTCTTAATGACAACATTAACGAAACAATATTGTGCAAACCAAAAGAAACTTTATAGCAATAGGCACAAAATAAATTATGTGCATATTGATTTAATCCATCTATGAGTTAATGTATAAGTCTCATTAATGATATCCCAAAGTATCATAAGGTAATTATCTCATTTGTTTTACTATTGTGGAAAATTGTGAATATTACAAGGCCAGTGGGAGCAAGTTTATATTCTCAGTATAATGTGTCGATTTTATTTTACTTAGTCATCAATGATATAGACTTGTGTAAAACCAAAATATATCTAACAGAGATTTAGTGATGAAAGATATTGAGAACGCTGCTCCTGTATTTAGCATTGTGATACTTACAAATCATTTTCAAACTATCATTGGGCTATCACAAAAGAGATATTAATAAAGTTATAAGTAAATTCAATATGAAAGTTAATAAATCAAGGAGTATCTGAATCATTAAATGGATAATATTTTAGTTAACCTATGCATTTTTGGATGTAAAGCATTTGTGCGTACCCTTAAAGATGAGAAGTCTATAGTGGATGCAAAAAATAAGCGATATAAGTTTAATGCCTATGGTCTAGATGAATTTGGGGTATAAGTTTTATGAGTTTGTTTTGAACAAACTTATTAAAAGTTTTGATGTTTTCGTAGATGACTTGTGGTTGAAAGACAATGATAGGAAATATATTTTAGTGTCTAATTATAGTAGTGCAAATGTTTACTCTAAACCAAGACAAAAATCAGAAATAGTTGAGATTCATGATCATCCAAATACAATTAACAGTTATGATCCAACACACGAAGAAAACCATGAAAATTGTCATGATGAATAGATGTAATCATATGTTGACCATGTTGCACAGAGTAAAACCACAAAAAGAAAGATAACATTTTAAGAGTTACACTCTTGAAGGATATGTTTCAAAAGTTGATATGATAGATTACTTGTATCAATTAGAAATACAAATGATAATGTTGTTGATTTGTTGAGAAAGTCTCGATTAAGGGATTTAAATGCCCAAGCTATTGAAAGTGAAGAACAACATATAAAATATAGAGCGTGTGCAAAGTAATAGTGGCGTCGACGTGAAAGAGAGGAAGAAAAGTGATATGAGCTAGGAAACATCCACTCTGACACAAACACAACACTAATAATGACAAGTCTATCTACACAATAATGTAAAAATTATAGGACACCAACTTCGACACCAATAAATATATACTTGATTAATAATTATAATTGAGTAAAACATGTTCATCATTTATAGAAGATGTAAATTGATAATGAAAAATTTATATATGCATTTTAATTGAGAAATATGTTTCATTATAAAAATATTATAAAAGAACATATGCTTATCTTTAGTCTTCATCCATCTATATCCTACTTGGAAGTTAAAAAAAATGTAATCAAATTTAAGATCTTTAGCCTTATATTGATTATCATCATTGAATATTGTAAAAGATGAAGATGTGTGTATCTGAAAGAACTCCATATAGGGGTGTACATGGGCACGCACCGGCCTGCTAACCCGATCACCCAACCCAACCAACCTGATTTTTATCTGTACCTGGTCATTTTCGGGCCCGACCTAACCCGTTGAAACCCGCTTATATTTGGTTCGAGTAATGGGTTCAACAATTTCAATCTATTGACCCGACCCAATAACTAGTTATAATTTTTTTGAAAATTTTTGTTTGGCAGCCTAATAGGGTTTGTTTTGAAAAATATGACTGCAAATATGCAAGTAAAATTGAGCAAATATTGGGATAGTGGTGAGATAAATTTTCATCTGTTTATTGCTGTTTTTCTTGATCCCCGTTATAACCTTGAGTATATTGAGTTTTGTTTTGAAAGAATGTATGGCACTAATATGTCAGATGATATGATGGAAAAACTAAAAAATCTCATCGGTAAATTGATTGAACACTATATTGTTTTGTATACCATTACTAATGAAGCTAGTGATTCTAGTACCTCAAATTTCAACATGCACTCTCAGTCTAACATTGAAAAGGTGGATGAGGATGATTGGGAAAATTGGTTTAGATTGAACATGAAGAAAAAAACAAGGTGAGTTGCAAAAAAGTGAGTTGAATAGGTATTCAGAGGATGTTGTTGAAGAGGGCTCCCCTACATTTGACATTCTTAAATGGTGGAAAGGAAAAACAAATAAATACCATGTTCTTTCTCGCATAGCTAAAGATATTTTGGCTATTCTAGTGTCTACTGTATCATCTGAGTCGTCGTTTAGTATAGGAGATTGAATCCTCGATTCATTTCGTACTTCATTAAATGCCACTACTGTTGAAGCTATGATTTGTACTCAAAATTAGATCAAATCTCCTAAGAGAATTGATTTAGCAGTTGAGTTGTTGAAGTACAAAAGATTGAGTCGGGTACAAATGTTTTATTTTAAGTTTCAAATTGATTTTTCTTTATTTTTGTTTATTATTTTAATCGTTTGGTGTGCTAATGACATTTTGTATTGTATTTAAAATTTTACAGTTGTTTGAATTAGTTTCAATTGATATTAGGGTGACTGCTACTAAACTTAACACAAACTACATCTTAAGGTACTTGTTATTGTTTTGTTTTATACATATTTTACTTATTTATTATTTCTCCTTCTTTATCTCTTCATTTTTATTATTGATATTTGTTTTTGCAGATTTCCAATTGTTCCCTTCTATAATTTGAGGAACTTGTCAAGTGTTTGGACTTGAATTTGACATTGATAAATTTTTATATTTTATTGATTTACTGATGTTGAATTTATTTATGTATTTGAAGATTGTTGAATTTTTTTTTGTGAGAAGTTGTTGGCTTTTTTAAAAAATTGAATGATGTGATTGAAATTTTATAGTTTTTGAGACATTCAAGTATTAAATATATTTTATTCAATATATTTTCTGTTAAATAAAAAATAAGTTATAATTTATGTATAATCTACCAATCTAATCCAATCCAAACCCAACCCAACTCGACACGTTCTTGATCGAGTTGGTTCGCGTTAAATGAAAAATATATGGGTTTAAAACTTAATCCAACTCAAAAATAATCGATCGAGTCGGATATTGGATTTTGTCAAAACCGGCCAAATCCAACATGCGTACACTGGTACCGTAACTGTATGTGATAATTTTTTTAAATTCCTTATTAACATACTAATACTTCAAAGTTTTTTGGTTCTAATTTCTAGGAAAATCATTAAAAACAAGTGTCCATTTTAGAATTGATGGATCTGTGATGTGTTTGAGGGGTGTATATGTTGTGTTTGACGAGCGTCAAGCGTACGATATTATGAAGATTCAGCCGGAAATCCTTTTAAAATTTTCCCAAAGTCATGAAACCTAAGATGACTTCATCATGCGGAAGAATGATTGAGCCGGAAATCCTTTTGATAACAAGGTAAGACAGATGGCCGAAAAGGTGTAGCAGATACTCAGTCATTGTAAAGGGTTTGACAAAAATACAAAATTGGTCAATTGATTGTCGGACAACCAAGGTAACAGTCAATTATTAGATTGACCCCTCAGATTTGACATTCAATGTCTTTATCGAAGCTCTGACTGATCCATGCGATCCGATGGGAGTCATTCCTTCAAAGTCTAGCTACAACGCTTTGTTGCGCAAGGACCGCATCCATCATGCTGGAGATGTCCCATCAAAGTCTAATCAAAGGATCTTCGTGTGGAATGAACATAATTAGGTTGAAATAATAGAAGTTACCGTCAATCACAATAGTTGATGGAGTGGTTGAACAAGAGGTATTTAGTGCTTGCCTCTTATATCAATTTGTTGTGAAATTGATTGACCAGGCCGAGGAAATTTGCCTCAATGATGATAAATTTTTAACATCAGAGAAGCGGTTTGTTGGTTCAAAAAAGTGTCAACACAGAAGATGGCACCACAGTTCACAGGAGATGTGGTCCTTGATTGTATGATTGACCACGACCCTTTGGGTTTGAGAAAAAGCCGAAAGAGAAAAAAAACTTGAAAACGAAGACACATTGGAAAAAGTAAACTTAGGAACTCGCAACAATGGCAATATGCGTAAGTTACCGTCAAGCACAAAAAAGAGGTTTTTTAAATTCTCACCCTTTTTAATTTCTATCATGTACTTCAAAATAACTTTCAAGTTTGTAAATTTGAAGTCTAATATGTATTTTAGAATGTTCTGAATAATAAGTATATATATTAAATGTAAAGGTGACTTAGTGTGTGATTAGTGAAACATTAAAAAGAGAGTAAGAGTAATATAAGCACATAAAATTTATTATGCTTCAATCATTTTTGAGTTCCATTCAGTGCTCACCCTTAGTAAGATTTTTCACTAGAATGTTTGAGACACACTTCTCAAATCCTGTACTATTACAACCTTGTCAAATTGACTTTACTTCTCTTATATTTTTCTAATGTTAGAAGACTTACAATCTCTTCTCTAAGACACTCTTAAAACTAGCATAATTAATAATGCAAACCAACTTCTTTAACAATCTTAAAGATAGCTTAAGAAAGATTACAAAAGGAATGAATTGTTGTGTCTCAAGTTTTCTGAACTTGACAGTTAATGAAACTTTTAATACACTGTAGACATTATTGATTTTATGATATGGGTTTTACTTGAGTGTTTGATGAACTTTTAATCAAATTTCTATAGTTTTGTGATAAATGAGTTATATCTTAATGTAAGTTCTTGAATTGTTTGGTTCTGAGATCTTCTATGTATATATAAATTTTGAGTGAGTTTCAATAAGTTGCAAAGGCATTCATGCGTCCATTGAGCACAATTTCCAATGCATGGTAACCTTTAATGATGAAGATCCTAAGGATTCATGAATATTCTGAGCTTTAAGTTAACTTCTGAACGTTTGCTGGGTTGTTTCTATTTAGTGTAGGGGAGAGAGAGAAAATGTGTGCCAATGCACATTTTTCCAAGCTGATGGTTCCTCACATTAGTGAACAGTGCAAGTACAATGATCTTATCGACCTTTCAATCAATTTTACTTTTGCACTTTTCATAGGAACCTTCTAATCTTACAACTTTCTTATGTGCATAAAGTTGTAGTTTGAATCTATTCAAGCTGGACAGTTGTGATATTCTTCGACTTCAATTCTCATATATTCCTTTGGTAGCTCATTTATTATATCATATGATTTATATCTTACCAAAGTGAATATTCTTCTCTGTCTTAAATGATCTTGTGAAAGTCTTGAAGATTCTTCCTCTTATTCTTTATGGCTCATTTAAGTGAGATTCCTTTACTAATTCAGTGCATGAACATGACCTTGTTCATTTGATTTATTTCTTTAAGTGTGAGCATATTGTCTTATGTTTAAGACATAAGATTCTAAACTTCCAATACAGAACTTTCTAAAGTCTATTATGAGAACATTTCTTGAATTCCACTTTGTTATTTTGTGCTCAATCTTGTATGAATTTTGTGTATTAATGGAGTCACTCAAAAACATACATTAGATAACTAGATGTAATAAAATCTCTTAATCATTTAATTATTAAGTTTTATTATAATTGAAACTTCATAAGGGTTTCTGCCTCAACAATCTCTTTCTTTTTTATGATGACAAACTTAATAATTTAAAATTGTAGATTTTGATTATTTCTGAGAACATACATTTGGAATCTCCCTTAATTGGGAAACTCCCCCTCAATTTATGTTTTTACGTATTTTTTATCAAGATTAAAGTCACACGAAGTTTTAAACCAAATAAACATGCTTTCATTACTTAATCATGCTTAAGGTACAAAGATGAAAAATCCTTAGTTCAATTACCTCAAAAAACATTAAGAAAAAATATAAAATATTTGGACATAAACAAGAAATAAATCTTAATCATTCTTAATCATCTCCCCCTTTTGGCATAATAAAAAACAATATAGTGGTTCTAAGTGTAATGTCCTGAAATTTGATCCAAAGCGTTAAGCTTAAAAAAGTCAATTTTTTAAAAAAATACGGATATATTTTTTTAAGGAAATAGTATGTGGCAAAATAATTACGAATAATTTATTTTACAGCAGCGGAAGAAATGATAACTAAATTATAACATTTAAACTCTAATTACTTTATTAATTATTTAGTAGTGTGTCAAGTTAAATAATTCCAACTAAAATTGTACGACAATAAAATAATGAAAATCATGACAATGACATTTATTTTGCGCAAACAAACAGCACAACAATAAGATTATTCTTGAAATTCTTCCAACTTTGCATTATCTAAAATATTATGTAAGGGTCAATCTACAACAATATGAATCAAATTGAGAATATCAATTCAGTAGACCAACATATTCATCTTTGAAATTATATAGATAAATCATAACAAATTTAGCATACTATTTTAAATCAGACGAAAATCAACTCCGTTACTCATAAAGAAAAACACCGTCATTTTAATAAAATACACATATGCATAAAAAAACAAAACAACATTTTTCACATATATCGATTAACCCAAAAATTGGGTCATTCAAGATCGCCCCTCCCCATAGTCCAAGGACCTATGCTCTGATACTACAAAGTAATGCCGCAAAGTTTGATTCAAGACGATAGCTTAAAAACGTCTATTCTTTAAAATATGCGGATGTGTTTTCTTAAGGAAATAATAAGTGGCAAAATAATTATGCTAGAAAAACAATAATTTCTTTTATAGCGGCAGAAAAAATAATTATTAAATTATAACCTTTAAACTCTAATTCCTTTATGAATTATTTAATATTGTGTCAAGATAAATTATTTCAATTAAATTTTTATGAAAATAAAATAATGAAATTGATGACGATAACACACCAAGCCACAAACAAAATACGCACAAATTGTTGGGTCATAAGGGGAGTTCGGAGGATCATCCACATTGGACCGAGAGTTACCACACAACTGAATTTAGTCACCACATTTTAAACCAAAACCCTAAGGCAATGAGTTTGTGGGTCATCTCAGTTATATGTTGTTCAATCTTTACTTATCTAAGCAATGTGAGACTTCTAACTCACACTTGCTACACAACACGAAGCCATAACATGATCATCCATACAAATGGAAAAATTCGCACAAAGCCCTACGAGCATTCTATATGATGCATGACATGATAATGAACCAATTTCAAGTTTCCATACATTTCCCCAAGGATCATGCTACGCTCATTTAATTAATTCAACATCAACATCACAACCTATATTTCAACCACATTAAATCCACGATGCACAAATCAGCATTTGAAGGACACTTAATATGTAGAAAATTAATAAAGAACCACAATAAAATAGCCAACAAATCAAAGAAAAATACAATTTACTTTATAGATAAAGACCTCAACAATTTAAAAAAGAACATAAACATAAAAACAACAATTAAATCAAGAAAATAGCAAAAATATTCCAAAAACTGAAAACAACAATATAATTAATCTTTTAAAAAAAGCAGCAACAATTTACATGACAGCAACAAAAATATAAAATCAACAAAAAAAAAGCACATTATTATATTAAAGTACAAAAATCAACATAAAAAATAGTATTAATAAATATTTTATCTTCTATTAATCCAAAATGAATCAAAATTTATTCACTTCCTTTACAATTTACCATTTACAAATTTTTTATCTTTTTATTATGACATGGTCATCTATATATTTTTGTATAAAAATTTATTCCTTTTACACATACATGATATATATGACCATCTAATAAAAATTATCCATTCATATATACAACACACGAAAAATAAAACACAACAACCTAAGTTTCTTTTTTTCTTAAATTATATACTCACATGGTCAATTAGATTAACATTACAACTATCTTCCTATTTCCAAATCCACCATTTTATCATAGAATCATAAGCACATACGAAGTAACAACATAATTCAAAGTAAAAAATACATTAGATAACTCACTCACAAAAGTAACATATAACTTGAATTGCAAGAGGAAAAACCCTTACCTTGTTTTCCTTCTTAGTAACACGTCTTAAGTCCCACGAGAGAAAAGTCCAAGCTCTTGAGATGAAGAATTTGTTTTAGTTTTCTTCCTTTGATGATAGAAATTCAAAGAAAGTGTTGAACAAAAATTACCTTGAGGTGATACTAAGAGGAATGAGGGAAATTCAAATTCAAATTGATGATGGTGGTGATGGTGTATGTTGGCTTGAGTTTTCTAAATGATGAAGGATGTTTTTCTTTTCTTTCTTTTGTTTGTGGAGGAAATTTGTGGACTTAGAGAAAACAAGAATAGGTGTTACACTAGAAAATTAATCATCTAATAGCTTCATCAGATAAAATTAATCAAGCAAAGCATTACTTATTAAACAAAACAATGACACTAGAAATAAAGATAAATGCTAATCATAAAAAAATTTAGAGGGTGTTACACTAAACGCCTTACTTGGGAGAGAATGAGTCATTTGATGAAGCAGATGAGGCAAGTTTAGTGAGATTAGAGGCAATAATTTCATTTGGAGGAACACCAATATTTGGAGCAACAATCTTAATGGCCCCATTTGGCTAGCTTAAAAACAATTTTGAGGGTCTTTACAACTATCTTTATTGTTTCACCAGCAACCTTATGAGCTTTGAGATGTTTGGCAGAAGGTTCATCTTTTTGATTTTGTGATGGGTAGTCTTCAGTAGGTTCCTCTTCTGTAGGTTGAGGAACATAACTTTGTGCTTGTCTTTTGGAAGAGTTTTGCCTTTCATTGGATACAAATGTGTCCAATGTTTCAAATAGGTTGGCAATGTTTTGATGTTTGGAGGTTGTGGCTAGAATGGATGAGTCAAAAATAGGAGGACCAAGTGGAGTAGGAATGAGTTTAATCATGATTTCAAAAGTTGAGGTTGAGGATTTTGAAAATTGAGGGTTCATGAAGTGTGTGGCTGCAAACTCTTTGACAATAGCATTAAGTAAGAAGGCAAATGTGAGAGGAGTTGAATCAACAAATATGGCTGGTTCAGGATGGGACATTCAAATAGCCACTTTTGTTCGCAAGGATAGATCTGTAGGAACTTTCTAAATTTTGTCAACAACTTGGATTAGAGGGGAACTGCTTTGATAGATGGGAAGATCATCTGTGGGAGGATCATGCAGTGGTGAATCATTGGGAAATTGAATTTAGGTTAAACACATAAATTAAATTTAGAATCATGGATGAACTTTTTCTGCTGTTGAGAATTGAAATGAGAGGGTATTGTTACCCTCAGTTTGTAGTTGGCTATGTCTGTGTACCATAGTGTGCTCAATATTATCAAGATATGTTCGTTAGCAAAAACATCATGAATAAGCTTTGTATCATCCCTTTTGTCCATCTTTTCTAGTCGAGAGAGGTGGTTAGCCATTGTGTTCTCACAACCCTTCTTATCTCAAATCTCTAAGTCAAGTTCTTGTAGCAAAAGGAGCTAACTGAAAGTCTTGGCTTTGATTTCTGCTTAGCAAAGAAATACGTTGTACCTGGTCAAAATAAGCTAAGAAAAAAGTAATGTAGTAAAAAAGGTAATTAAACCTTGGTTGTCTCACAAGGATCTATGAGTCGATCAAAACCAAAAATAAGAACGATAATAAAGGAGTAAAATTGGGGGGTTTCGATTTCTTTGAAAACATGTTAATAAGAGAGTTAAACAATCAACTCATTGGCTTAGGGTTTAGACTTGCTACTTTAGATCAATTATAGGTTTAGAAAGTATTCGTTTTTTATATTCTTAATCTTGTTTAATCATAAAATTAACCGAAAAATGATCAGTTAATTTTATAGAATTTGTATTCAACAAAGCATTAAAAGATTTGATCAACTACGTTATTGGAACAAGCATCACAATAACATAATCAATTTAGTTATCGAATTCAAATCAAATAGATTACAAATTGAAATGTAACCTAACCTTTTATATTCAAAATATGATAAAGCAAGTGCTCCTTTTATACCAAATAATCACAAAGTGACGCAAATTTTATTTTTATATGATTAAACATTAATATAAGAAATGAGTTGGCAAGAAAGATGGAAAGGGAAAGAGTAAAAATTATAAAACAAAATTAAACATTAAAGACTCAAAGCTCAAGATCCTTATAACAATTCCCTGACCAATGGATTGATCAAGAGTTAAGCCTTGCATGGGGGATTAAAGCACAATATGTAATTCTAGAATAGGGTTTGCAAAATATGACAAAAGGTCCCCCAAATGCTCTCATATATTTATTTATAATAACCTAAATTAATCTAAAGAGCTTAGCCCAAAATATGTACCAAAATGGACTCTAATGATGTTTAATAGCCCAATAGTAACTAATTGCACGATGAAGTGATCCAAAACCCGTATTCAAATAAGTAGCTTCAATAATCAACTTGTTTGACCATTGAGATTTTGAATCAGGTTTTGCGTCTTACATAGACTGTTAAGAAGCTAGTAAAAACCAAAAATTACTTAAGATAATGACTAAAGCGTAATTACGCATCAAGACGGTAAACATGGTAAAAAGTAACTATTAGACAAAATAATTGTTGCAAATCACAAAGTACAAACTATAAAAAGTGTATAAAAATGTGTCGATCAAATTCCCTCACAATTAAGCTTTTGCACTCCAAGCCAAACTCAAGGTTAAGAAAACAAAGATAAAGTAAAAAGGAAATAAACAAAGCCACAAAACAATTTCAATGAACTTTAGGAATTTTAAGTGACAAGAAAAATTCTCATCCTATAGGCTTCAAGGGTCGTGACAATCATGGAGAATATCTTATCACATTCAAAGAAAACAAGAGGCAAGATCAACTAAATAATGAATCATAAGTGATAGAATCCTTGATAGATATAGATTTCTCTCAAACTATCAAGTGTTTACTCTCAAAGCACATTATGAAAGCTACCACTAGCATAGGCTTGAAAAGCCTCTAACATCCATACTTGAAACACATTGAGACACATGCACATAAAGATCAAAAGGACTTCATTTGGGTTGCAATGGGGCCAAAGTCAAGGTGGGATAATCCTACGGGAACTTAGATTTAAAATTTAAATGGATAAAAGAGCAATGATAAGACAAGTGTAAAATCATGAGAGGCGACTCAACAAAATACCATTAACTTCCATTTTCGCACTTCTCTTATTTACACCTTCTTTCTCACCTTGGACAAACAAATATCAATAATGTTTTGTATCTATTTTTTTCTCTTCTAATTTTTCCCCAATTTGTTTTGTTTTAGTTTTGAACTTGCCAAATTTATAATAAAGCAACAATATTTATATATTCTAACATAATCACATGTTGAGCACCCTTACACTTATTCAAATCGTGTTATAAAAATCCATCCAAAGTAAAGCTCCTTTATCCCCGAAGATTATGGCAATTCATTGCTTTTCAGTTTTAGGGTTGTAATGAGCTATATAATAAATAATGAGATACATAGGCTCAAAAAGGCTTAACAAAGGGATAATTGCAACGAAGGCTTATTTGGCTAGTAGGTTAACAAGAAAACAAATGCCTAGATCATTTCAATACATGCATGTGAACTAGATGTTTCAATAAGAGTCAAGTCAAATTCTAGTGTAACTAACAATAATTGAGTGAAATCACACAAGAAATAAAGAGAATGGAAAAGTGTACTCCATTCATTATAAAGATCAAATCTCAGTAAGGGAAATGACCTATCACAGATGATTCACAAATTAGTGATCAGATCCAACTTATTATACCAAAAATGCAGGGATGTTATCCATATCATGCCAAAAGTAAATAAGTAATAGCTCCTAGAATAGTGAAATCACTCACAACTTAAGCAAATTAAGAAATTCGTTGAAGGACCTTGCAAAGCAAACACAATTTTTTTATAAATAAAAACAAAAATAAAAAGAAAGTAAATAAAAACTAAATGATCTCCCCTCACGCTTAAATCACACATCGTCCACAATGTAAGCAAAAATATAAAATTAGAGTAAGGAATGAAAGACTCTCACATATAGCTATGTTTGGTGGTTTTGGTGGAGGCATTTATGCACTACGAACACATGAAATAGGAAGAAAAAAAAAGAAAAATAGTAAGTAAATTTAGATATTGTTAAAAATTATGTACCCATCTGATTGATTTCATCCTCAAAATTCTGAAATCATCTGATATATATATCAAGACAAGAACACACTTTTATAAGTATGAAAAGATTTGGAAAATTTCTCAAAGGAATGACAAACTAGATTGATGGAAGAATGATTGCAAAATATTTTAGTTGCTTGGATAATGTTCAAAAGAACATTATGGCTGTCCTTTATAGAAGACAATGTCAAGAAATTTTAGTTTTGGAAGTCCAAATTGTAAAATCAAGAATCTCAAAATCGCACATAAGGCTGCTAAGATTTAATGATCAATTACATGACATTAACTGAAGGCCCAAAAGATAAAAATCGATCTCTAGATTGAAGTATTGTGATAAATGACACAAGTACATTGTACTAGCACTGTTTTTCGGAAAGCTAGGCGTGCTTCTGATCATAAACAAGGCCAAATGATAGTTGACAACTCACTCCCACACTTATTCACGTTTTCCTTAAGAATCAAAAGCAAGAACGTTCTGGATAGTAATTTAGACATATGATTAATTGTTTTAAATAAGATCTAGCACTTGGCTTATGTGTCTAATGACTAGAATAAAATTTATCAGAGTTTTTATGTCTCTATTCATCTATAAAAGGAAGATCAATCAGAAGATAAATACAAGAGTTTGCAAAGCAATTAAAAATCCAATACTCTCAAGCAAAACTCTTCTCTCAAGCAAAACTCCAGTCCTCTCACTATATTCATGGATCATTACATTGAGTTTTTGCTTTTAGTCACTCTCAAACAAGAGTTGAGAAGTTTTTAGATCCCAAATACTTTTATCATACTTATAATTTTTTTACTCAAATCTATCTCTTATGTTAGATTGAGTGTGTTGTAAAAATCGTTTCTTGTTTGAAAGGTACTTGTAAAAATCCTTTCTTGACTGAAAGTGGATTGTAGAAATTCCTTTCAAGGATGAAAGGTGAATGTTGTAATTGATCAAAGTGTGATCAAGAAATGTAGTGCAAGGTAGAATGGTCTGGTGTTGAGCACATTAGTGGAAAATCTCACCGATTATGAGAACTGGACATAGCCCACTTTGGGTGAACCTAGATACATCCTTGTATGATATTCTTATCCCTTCTCTATATTTATCTTGGACTCACTAATCACATTTCACTTGTTTATAAACTGAACTATTTTATTTAAACTAACACATCTAGAACGTTCTGCATATTAACTTATTTCAACAAAGATTGTTCATGAGTTAATTAATGTTAAGTGCAGGAATTATGTTTTAAAAAGGGATCACAACTCAACCCCCACTTTCTTGTGATTGATATTTCTATTTCCGTTTCAACTTGCTACATCGAATCAACAGGTTTAGAAAAGTATTCATTTTTTATATTTCTAATTTTGTTTGATCATAAAACTAAAGCGTTAGTTAACTTTATAGAATTCGTACTTAATTAAGCGTCAAAAAATTTGATCAACTAAGTTATTGGAACAAGCGTCACAATAACATAATCAATTTAATGATTGAATTCAAATCAAACCTATTACTAAGAAAAGTAGAACCTAACCTTCTCTATTGAGAGTATAATAGAGCAAGTGTTCATTTGGTTATTAATAATAACAAAGTGACGCAAAAATAATTTTCACACAATTAAGTATCAATATATGAAACTAATTTGCATGTGATAAAAGATGGGGAAGCAAAAGACTTGATATTATAATAGGATATTAAACATTAAAGATTTAAACCACAAGATCCTTAAAACAATTCCAAGCCAATAGATTGACCATGAGCTTAGCCTTGCATGGAGGATTAAAGCACAAAGTAAAATTCTAGAATAGGGTCTCGTATATCTATTTATTGTAATCTAAATTAATCTAAAGAGCGTAGCCCGAAATATGTACTAAAGTGGGCACTAATATGTTTAACAATCTAATAGTAACTAATCGCGCGATGAAGTAATTCAAAACTCGTAATCAAATAACCAGCTTTCATAATCATCATTTTTTTACCATCAAGACATCAGAATTTGGTTTCGTTCCCAACATAGAAGTTGTAGCTCTACTTCTCAGCTTTCCATGTCATCCTAGATCACCTCAATCAGATAAACACAACCCATGTTATAGGCTACAGAAGGAGAGAGTGTCATAAATCTAGTAAAAACCAAAAATTACTTAAGATAATGATAAAGCCTACTCACAATGTCACACCCCGAGTTTAAAACACAACGCGGGTGCATTTTTTTTTTAAAATATAAGTAAAAGAATTGTTTCCCGATTTACTTAAAAAAGAATTAAAATAAAGTTTTCGTAAAATCAATAAGTACTTAATTTTTGGAAATTTAATAATAAACATTAAGGCATTTTCAAAATGTTAACAATGTCATAACATTCTCAAAAGACAATATCAGAGTGCGGAATAAGTAGTACAAATATTTCCAAAATAAACAAAATACATTTCCACCTCAAATCCTATACATCAAGTCTAACTGATCATGCGCTAAAGCTACAGTAGCACGGATTTCCTCCGCATCCCAAGCAAGTCTCCTCCGAATCTGCCGCTTGCCTCGACGTGACCTCCTCCTCATCCTCATCATACAGAGAGGGGTCGGTCTCCTCAGAAGTCAGATCAATACATAGTCTCGGTCGCTTCGGTGGAGCCGGAATCTCATAACAATCATCGGAGATCCTAGACGGACCCGGAATCTCAGCTGCTACTGGCTTCGGCTCATCATTCTTCCCTTCTGCCTCAGACTCATGTACATCTCCTCCAACCACCAGATTGGGAGTCACCACACCTACGGTGGCCTCCGTCTCAACCCCTCTAGCGGACTCCTCAGCATCGTCGAAAATTCCGTGTGCCTCCAATACCAGACAGGAAGGCACGGGAAAATCTATACTCGTATGTGTGCGCACCACGAAATCCACTACCCCGTCGGTCCTACTCGTCCTCTCCAACCACCCCGTGTAAGTCGCCCTACTTGAGATGGGGTCAAATACCCAAGCAGTGCGTGAATAGCGATCAAGGAAGTCTAACGACGTTTCTGTCGTTCGGGTACCCACGGGTGGCATGGGTTTGGGGGGCATTTGAGGGCAAAGCCCAATTTCCACAATATAATAGCAAGGGTCACCGATTGAAATTAACAAATAATCACATAGCATATATTTCACAGCAACAAATATATCCATGGTATAACATATGATGATGAGGAAAATAATAATGCTCATTTGAAATTTTAATGACATATATGCCTTTTCAAAAACAGCAGCCAATTATTATGAAGTATGTGGTAAGTACAAACAACACCTCAGCAAATCACATTCATTAAATCAGAACTTCAATCATGACCAACTGGTCAATCCCTCAATGCAATATGTATATGCTCATGTATACAATTTTCTTGGAATCACCAAGGTGCAGTCGCTCAACAGACCAGCACAATATGTTTGACTTTAACGGCCCTCAAGACCAAGGTGCAATCGCCCAACAGATCAACACCTAGTGAAGTCGCTCAACAGACCAGCACTCGTGCAGTCGCTCAACAGACCAGCACGTTTGACATATACCAAGGTACAATCGCTCAACAGATTAGTACCTAGTGCAATCGCTCAACAGACCAGCACTCGTGCAATCGCTCAACAGATCAGCACGTGGCTGCGCATTTTAGGGTACAGACGCTCAACAGACCATCACCTATATACCAAGGTACAATCGCTCAACAGATCAGTACCTAGTGTAGTCGCTCAACAGACCAGCACTCGTGCAATCGTTTAAAAGATCAGCACGTGGCTGCGCATTTCAGGGTACAGACGCTCAACAGTCCAGTACCAGTGCAGTCGCTCAACAGACCAGCACCTATATACCAAAGTACAGTCGCTCAACAGATCAGTACTTAGTGCAGTCGCTCAATAGACCAGCACTCGTGCAATCGCTCAACAGATCAGCACGTGGTTGCGCATTACTCTGTGCCCCATCGCGGGTACCACTTGACTATGCAAATGCATGAATATGCAGTGTTTCACTTCTCTGGAAACAGTATGCAAAAATCAGAAAATTCATGCCTTTCC
Source organism: Cicer cuneatum (assembly GCA_037974295.1). Lineage (NCBI taxonomy): Eukaryota > Viridiplantae > Streptophyta > Magnoliopsida > Fabales > Fabaceae > Cicer > Cicer cuneatum. The sequence continues at coordinate 27,617,973 of JBBPBO010000004.1, forward strand.
ATCATATTTAAAAATCTCAGCACAATCAAGATTATCATCATTACAAACATGACTAAACAGCCAAGTATTCATTAACATTTTGAAATGTTTTCCCAAACTCTTAAAATTCAAATACAGTGTTTAAAACTGGGATTTTATGGAATTTTACGAATCTGTATTCGAATACAGCTTCTCTGTATTCGAATAAAGAAGCCAAAAACAGTGCAGAATTACACTCTGTATTCGAATACAGCCCTCTGGTATTCGAATACAGAGGCAGTCTCAGTGCACACAACCACATCTTTCACTACATCAGTAAAGTCTCAAAAACTTCATCACCATAACTTCAAAATATCACCAAAATTTCCATTTTAATTCACCACAACAATCCCAACATTCCCCAAACACTCAGGGTTTACAAAACACTCTTAAAAACTTGGAGTTTCTGGAAACTCGAATCTGTATTCGAATACAGAAGCATGAAACTGCAATTTTAACATTCTGTATTCGAATACAGCATGCCTGTAGTCGAATACAGAAGACAAAACCTTGAAAAATTCAACATTTTCTTCCAGATCATTAAAGGTTTTCAATACTTCATCCTCTTCTCTTCAAAATATTTCAAGAACTCCATTTAAAATCACTTTAATCCTTCTCATGGTTTCTCAATACTTTAAAATGCATATCACATTGTTTAATACATGATTTTCTAGAAAACACGAATCTGTATTCGAATACAGCTTCCTTGTATTCGAATACAGAAGCTAAAAATTGAGCTTCTGGAAAACACGAATCTGTATTCAAATACAGCTTCCTTGTATTCGAATACAGAAGCTAAAAATTGAGCTTCTAGAAAAATACGAATCTGTATTCGAATACAACATGCCTGTAGTCGAATATAGAAGACAAAACCTTGAAAAATTCAACATTTTCTCCCAGATCATTAAAGGTTTTCAATACTTCATCCTCTCCTCTTCAAAATATTTCAAGAACTCTATTTAAAATCACTTTAACCCTTCTCAAGGTTTCTCAATACTTTAAAATGCATATCACAGTGTTTAAAACTTGATTTTCTGGAAAACACGAATCTGTATTCGAATACAGCTTCCTTGTATTCGAATACAGAAGCTAAAAACTGAGCATCTGAAAAAACACGAATCTGTATTCGAATACAGACACATTGTATTCGAATACAGAAGCTGAAACTAGTGAAAATATGCTTTATGTATTCGAATACAACATGCCTGTAGTCGAATACAGATGCGAATACAGTGTTAAAATCCCACTTCTGTATTCGAATACGACATGGTCGTAGTCGAATACAGATGCTAAGTTAGAAGCAAAAATCCTTCCTCTGTATTCGAATACAAGGGCTCGTATTCGAATACAAGTTTGAAAACTTAAGTAAAACAGAAACTTGACAGCTTGTAGTCGAATACACACATGTTGTATTCGAATACACCTTCGAAAACCAGTGAAATTTTCCTGAGATTTTCAACCCTTTTCAAACTGTTTTCTTTTAAAAACAAACAACCAAACATCAAAACAGATTCAACATTTTTTCCAGACAATACTTTCCTCATTAAAATCCCTTTTCTTTTTAAATCATCAACATCATCAGAATCACTCAAAACAGAAACAGAATTAGAATGATCAACATCAGAACATCAGAAATAGAACCAGAATGATCAACATCAGAACATCAGAAACAGAACCAGAATGATCAACATCAGAACATCAGAAACAGAACCAGAATGATCAATATCAGAACATCAGAAACAGAACCAGAATGATCAATATCAGAACATCAGAAACAGAACCAGAATGATCAATATCAGAACATCAGAAACAGAACCAGAATGATTAACACCAAATCATCCAGATTTTCAAACCATCAGAACATCATACAACATTTCAGCTTTCTCAATATCAAAATAACATGCAAGAATTTGAGCTTTCACAACACATCAGAATAACATGCAAGCATCACAGAGCAGCAAAACATCAACATAATGCATTTTTGCATTTCAAAACCATTTTCAAAACAGTTTTATGAACATGCATTTTAATCATGTTTAAAATAACATATAAGACATTTTTCCACTTTTCCACATAAACAAAACAGCCTTAATGCATTCAACCAACAACAACCATCACATATCAACAGAATGCATTTTCTTCATTTTTTCAAAATGTCATTTCAAAAACAGTTTTTCTTCAAAAACAGAAATGAAATAACATGCATTTACAGCCCTAATGCAACTAGAAAGTGGAAGGTTCCCTTACCCTTGTTGTGTGTTCTGCTACTTCTCTCGTTTCTGCTGTCGTTCCCGTTTTCGCGCCAAAAACCAGTGAAACTGTAGCCTGCGTTTGCTGCTATGAAATTGGGTTCTTTAGCTCCGTAATGGTATGGGGAATAACTTTTGTACTGGGGTTTTGGTGTTTCAGTGCTTGGATGTCCAAGTAATGGCACTTTGAGGAGTTCCCTCTTTTTTTCTCTTTTGAAATCGTGAAACAGCTTTCAGAAAACATGAGGCAGAATGGGAGGAAAGGGTACTATTACATGCAGCATTGTTACATGCAGTATGGGCAGTGAGGAAGGAGGGATGGTGTTATGATTTTTCTCTGTCTCCTCACATGTATTTATAGAGTTACTTAGGTGCCACCTCATCAAAAATAATGTTAAAATAATGCTGAGTCTTCCAGCACTTTATTGTTTTGCAATTAGCCACTAATCCTCAATTAACTGCCCGATTAATTTAATTACTCGTAATTAAATTAATTTAATCTTCATCCAATAATTTTTATTCATCCTCCAAAATAAATATTTATATATATATATATTTACTCAAACATATATATATTAAATATTTTACAAATATCCCAAAAAATACAATTAAAATTAATTCCATAATTTTATTTAAAAATTAAGGGTCTTACACACAACATCAAGATGGTAACCATGGTAAAAAAGGGTAAATTGTTGGATCTTTGTCCCAAAATTTCCCCAACAACAATGTCACTCGCATCACACATAATTTAAAAAGTTAAAGACCAATCAGGTGCGGTGACATTGAGGGTAGTTATAAACATATGTTTCAAAATATTAAATGCATTTCAACAGTCCTCGTTGAATTCGTAAGAAATTTCTTTTACAAGTATGCTTAGGAGAGGTTTGCAAATTTTTGAAAAGTCTTTTATAAACTTTCAATAAAATCCAGCATGGCCTAGAAAACTTCGAATGCCCTTTTCATTGATATTAAAGGGAATATTTTAATTACTTTAATTTTAGCCTTGTCAACCTCAATCCCTTTAATAGAGATTCGATGGCCTACAACAATTCCCTCTCTTACCATAAAATGGAATTTTTTTCCAATTCAAGACCAAGTTGGATTTTTCACACCTTCCGATAATTTTTTCAATCATATAGGAGAATCTAGACATCATGCCCCTTTGAAATGTGGCGTGTGAATCACATAGTTCAAATGGTATTCGTCGATAGGCAAAGATCCCATAACAAGATTTAAATGTGATAGTTTTTGAAGCTACCACAATCAAATTATAACTAGAGTAGTTGTCCAAGAAGCAGTAATACTCATGCCCCACCCACCTCTCAAGCATCTAGTTAGTGAAGGGCAGTGGCAAGTGATCTTTTTTGGTAGCTATGTTGAGTCTCTGGTAATCAATACATTTTATCCACCCTGTAGTTGTTTGAGTTAGGATCAAATCGTTCTTATCATTCATGATCACTGTAGTCCCACCATTTTTAGGGATAACTTGGCAGGGACTCATCTAGGAACTATCTGATATGGGGTAGATGAGGCCAGCTTCAAGGAGTTTCACAACCTTTCTTATGATCATTTATTTCATTGTCGGATTGAGTCTTCTTTGAGGATGCACAACCGCCTTGTGGTTATCCTCCATCAAAATTTTATGCTTACAAAATGTGGGATTAATCCCTTTCAAATCTTCAATGGACCACCCAATAACATTGTTTGCTCTCTTAGATTGCCAATTGTTTAAGCTTGCACTTATAAGGGATGAGTAATCATTTTTTTTAACAAGGAACCCATAACTAAAATAAGATGGTAATTGCTTGAGTTCAACTGCATGTGATCCGTTTATTTTCTCGACAATTTCTTCCTCTTTAGGCATTCACTTCTCCCACTTAATGTGAAAATGGGGGAGTTTGATGGTGATATTGACAACATGGCTAGAGCTACCTTTTCTCTTTGGTCCCCACTCTCTTCCACTATTTCAATGGACATGCATAAGAATCTTTCATATTGGACAATCAATACTTGTTTTTTGACTACTCTTTAATAATAGAATCAAGGATATCAATTATGTTGCACCCTTCTCTTACACCTAAATATTCCCTCATATTCCACCTGAATGATTTGTGGCATTCTCTAGCACCCTTTTAGGTGAAATCTAAAACATCTATAATAGCTCGCCTGAATGCTAAGAACGGTCTCCCCAAGATTAGAGGAATATCACTATCCTTTTTCATGTCAAGTACCACAAAATCCACCAGAAAAATGAATTTGTCTACCTTCACGAGCACATCTTAAACCACCTTATATGGATGCTTTATTGAACGATTTGCGATAATAACATCAGATGTGTATTTTTTATCTTCCTAGGCCATAATCTTTTGTAGATAGAGAGGGGCATGAGACTCACACTGGAACCAAGATGGTACAAGACCTTCTCAAAAGTTCTATTCCTAACAATGCAAGGAATAGAAAAACTTTCTATACCCTTAAGATTTTGAGGTAGCTTCCTTTAGTGAATGGCACTACACTCCTTAGTGAGCATTACTATTTCTCCACTAATCTTCCTTTTCTTTGGCAGTGTCTCCTTCATGAACTTGTCATATGATGCCATATGATCTAGAGCTTCTATAAAGGGAATGTTAATTTGCAATGTTTTAAAAACATAAAAAAAAAATTACCACATTGTTTTTCAGTCTCCTCTTTTTTCAATCTTTGAGGAAACATAAGTTTGATTTCTAGTTTTAACAAAGCCTTTGTAAGACACTTAATTTTAAAATGAAATTAGGGATTTAATTTCAAGTATATTTTAGGATATTTGTAAAATATTTGATAGATGTGTATATATATATATATAAATATTTTTGAGATTGAGTAAAATTATTGGACGGAGGATTATTTAATTTAATTACGAGTAATTAAATATCGGGCAGTTAATTAAGATTTTATTTTTCGACGTAATTGCGACGGGAGTAATTAGTTACTTGAGGGTCAAGTTTAATTATTATATATATATATATATATGAGGTGGCAAGAGTATGTGTTTGTATATATGTTTGCATGTGAGAAGCAATGAAAAAAAAAGGGGAAAAATAGAAAATCAGAATCAGAAAGAAAGAGAAAACAGTTTCTTTCCTTTCCCTCACCTACCCGAGCTGCCTTCTTCTTCTTCCTCTGTTCAGTTCTGTTTGTGTTGGTAATGAGAAGGGATACTCGAAACTCAAATTACTTGAAAATGCAAGCCTCGAATAAGAAAGTGTCAAGAAGGAAAGTTATTCCTCTCATCTTTACGGTACTAGAGAACCAACTTTGGTAGCGATGACGCGAGTGGGAGTTTCGCTGATTTTAGTCGCGGTTACGTAAACGAACAAGAAAACGTAACGAAGGTAAGGGGCTCATTCCAACTTTTTAGATTGCATATAGGGCTGTAAATGCATGTTTGATGGATTGATTATTATGTTATGTTGTTAAAAACCGGGGATGATCATTGTTATGTTGTTGGAGTTAAGATGCATGCATGTTTTTGGGGACTGTTGTTGTTGTCTTGTTGCTGAGATATTGATGCCCTTGCATGTTGCTGTGGATGATCATTGTTATGTTGTTGAAGATTAAAATGCATGTTGTAGAGATGATGCATGTTGGATGTAGTTATTGTTGATGTTCTGTTTTTTGTTGTTGTTGCTGTCATTGATGTTGTTGTCCTTGCTGTTTTTGTTGCTGACTTGGTTGATGCTTTTGTTGTTGTGTTGATTAGTAAAATCATTAATGTTGTGCTAAGGACGTTCTGGGTTTCAGATTGCATTGCATTCTGTTTTCAGTGAAGAGAAAACATAGCATGTTCATGCATTGCATAGTCAGGTGGTGACCGCGATGGGCCACAGAGTTGATGCGGTGACCGTGATGGGCCGCGAAGTTTAAGTAGTAACTGTGATGGGTTATAGAGTAGTTCCGTGTGTATTAGACGGTCTATTCTATCTGGGTTTCAGAGTGGTTCCGCGTGTATTAGACGGTCCATTCTATCCGGACTACGAAGTGTTTGCGTGTGTATTAGACGGTCCATTATATCTGTGCGAGGATTTAACATCTATGTATTTGTCCTGTGAGAGGCTAATACACGTAAATGTAGTGACCGTGATGGGTTATAAAGTAGTTCCACGTGTATTAGACGGTCTATTCTATCTAGGCTACATAATGGTTCCGCGTGTATTAGACGGTCCATTCGATCTGTAAATCGTGTTGGTCCGTGAGAGACTGCACGTGTGCTGGTCCGTGAGAGATTGCACCTTGGTAATTCCAAGAGTTGAGTACATTGACATATACATATTGCATTGGGATGGTTGACATGTGAGTCATGATTTGATATGAGCTGATGAGGGGAAATCGATGTGTGCAAGTATCTCATGAATTCTAAGTGCCAAATGAGTGTTGTGATTGTTGATTGTATCTGTACTTGCACTATGATTTATATGTTAAATTGGCTGTTTTGCAAAGATGTAGACATTATAAATTTTAATAAGTGAGCATACTTATTTATTACTATTGTCTTAACATTGGAACATGCCATGAATGTATTTGTTATCTTTGACATAACTACTATGTGGTAATTGTTAATTACGGTTGGTGACCCTTTACAATATTGTGGAAATTGGGCTTTGCCCTCAGATGATACCCAAACCCGTGCTACCGATAGATACACTAACGACAGAGACGCTGTTAGTTTTCCTTGATCTTCACGTCCGAAGTATTTGTGGACAACGCAGAGGGACGAATAACTGGGTGGAGACGAGACTTGTAGAGGATGCGGTGGAGACTGTGCTACTGTAGTTTTTGTGCATGATCAGATCAGACTAGACTTTTCATATAAGGCCTAGTGTTAATGGCTGTACTTATTTATTTTGGGATAATTGTACATCTTTTCCGCACTCTGATAATGTTTTGTGGGTCCAGGATACAATTTTAATGTATTTTATTTTGGTATTTTAGTGATCAATTTCCAAAAATTAAGTTACTGGGCTATAATTATGATGTGGTTGTTTAATTACTTTTGTATTTTGAATTACGATGCAATACTATTTTCGAACGGTTTAATTTAAATTTATTTTAATTATTTTTGAATTAATTGGAAAATCCTTTTATTTATTTCAGTTGAAAGAAAACAAAAATACGCACTCGCGCTGTTTAAAAACTCGGGGTGTTACAGCCTTCTTTTGAACAATTGGTTCATTTTCCTTCTCAAGTGCCCTATCCTCCTCAATCGGTGTTGGGGTGACACTCTTTTTTTAAGATTCCTCCTATTGCATTAATGTTGAAGCACTCCCACCATTTTTGGCTCTAGGTGGTTGTGGCTCAATCATCTTCCTACTCCTGCGTTACTTGATAAATTTCCGAGTGCCCTATATGCAAGTTGTTGGGAAATCTGCCCTATTTGTGTCTGAAGATTCTTTATTGATCTCGAGTCATTTTTATGGACAACTTTTGACTCATCAATGAAAGAATTTGTGTTCATTGCTAATTTCTCAATAGAATCTCTCAAGTTGCTTTATGGGGCGGGGCTTGATTCGATGGATATCCTTGTTAGCCATGAAGTCTAATTTGTTGGTCTTTCCATGAGAAGTTTAGATGATTTCTCCATCTCGGATTACAAGTGCTGGAGTAGGGATTATTTTGCTTCCCATTTTTACGCACAAAATTCACCTTTTTAAGTTTTTTTGTATCATCATTTGGAATTTCATAAGCTCCATTTTTATGTCATCCCCCACAAAAGTCACATCCTGTATGTTCTATTAATTTAATGAAGACTACTTGGTGTTGTATATTTAGAGCTTTCATGCCCTTCTTTATCTCAACAATGATGACATCTTTTATCTGTCTCGAGATCAACTTCCCTTGAGCTAAAACCGCATATATAGTATTCAACTCCAGTATACCACCTTTTGACCTACCACTTTTGTCATAAAACATCATATGCTCATTTGATGCCATGATTTTTTTTTTTTGCTTTTAAAGAGGTTTTGTTATTCAAACAACTGCATGTGGTAGCATCCAACATAATTCTAGTACTTGGCCTCAAACCCTTACATAATTTTGTTGCTCACCATCGAGGAAACTTCAGATTGTGGGATTTTCTTCTTTTCGAGAGAGGAAGGCGACTTCCTTTTCCTTTTAGAAGCATACATCCATAGCATAGGAGTTTGAGAAAGGTAAAAGATGAAAAATAAAATCACAAAAAGTTGACATATGAAGAAAGGATTACAAGTAGAGCAATTGAAAACATTTGAGGTAAAAATTGCCAATTTTTTTGTGAAAGGAAAGGAAAACATTTTGTAAAATGAAAACGTAATGATGAGGGCAAGGAGGAAAACGAAGAGTGAGACAAAGACCAAACCCAAAGTTTGGAAGACAAGACATGTAAGACCCTTAATTTTTAATTAAAATTATGGAATTAATTTTAAGTGTATTTGGAGATATTTGTAAAATATTTAATATATGTATGTTTTGAGTAAATATATATATATATATATATATAAATATTTATTTTGGAAGATGAATTAAAATTATTGGATGAAGATTAAATTAATTTAATTTCGAGTAATTAAATTAATCGGACGGTTAATTAAGGGATTAGCGGCTAATTGCGACGGCATTGGTTAAATGTTGAAGGATCCAACATTATTTTAACATTATTTTTGGTGAGGTGGCACCACAAAAGCCTATAAATAGGAGTGAGAAGGATGGTGAAATCAGAACACCATCCCTCCTTCCTCACTGCCCATACTGCATGTAACAGTACCCCTTTCCCTCCCATTCTGTTTGCTGTTTTCTGCCTCCTCCATTTCCAGTTCACGATTACAAAGAGGAAAAGAGGGAACTCTTCAAAGTGCCATTACTTGGACATCCAAGCACTGAAACACCAAAACCCCAGTACAAAAGTTATTCCCCATACCATTACGGAGCTAAAGAACCCAATTTCGTAGCAACAAACGCAGGTTACAATTTCACCGGTTTTTGGCGAGAAAACGAGAACAACAGCAGAAACGAGAGAAGTAGCAGAACACGCAACAAGGGTAAGGGCACCTTCCACTTTCTAGTTCCATTAGGGCTGTAAATGCATATTGTTATGACTTGCACGTTGTTCCATTTATGTTTTTGAAGAAAAACTGTTTTGCATGTCATTTTGAAGAATGAGAAATGCATTCTGTTGATGTTGATGATTTTGTGATGTTGGCTGTTTTTGCTGATATAACATGCTGTTTTGCTTATGTTGAGAAAGCTGAAATGCTTGCATCTTAATCTAATGTTTGAGAAAACTGAAATGCTTGCATGTTATTCTGATGTTTGAGAAAGTTGAAATGCTTGCATGTTATTCTGATGTTTGAGAAAGCTGAAATGCTTGCATGTTGTTCTGATGGTTGAGAAAGCTGAAATGATTTGCATGTTGTTCTGATGTTTGAGAAAACTAAAATGCTTGCATGATGTTCTGATGGTTTGAAAATCGGGTGTTGCTGATGATTTCAAAATAAAAAGGGTTTAAAACTGATGAAAGTGTTTTCTTCTGGAAAATCTGGTTTGATGTCAAAGTCTGAGTTTTGTGGTTTAAAAGAGTGATAAAACTGTTTTGGAGTTATGCTGATTTTTCAAAAGAAACAGTTTGAAATGCGTTGAAGTCTCAGGAAAATTTCACTGCTTTTCGAAGGTGTATTCGAATACAACATGTGTGTATTAAAATACAACCTGTCAACCTTCTGTTTTACTTATGTTTTCAAACTTGTATTCGACTACGAGCCTTTGTAGTCGAATACAGAGGAAGGATTTTTGCTTCTGATGATTCTGATGTAAATCATCATGTTTCTGCTTCTGATGATTCTGATGTTAATCATCCTATTTCTGCTTCTGATGATTCTGATGTTAATCATCCTGTTTCTGCTTCTGATGATTCTGATGTTAATCATCCTGTTTCTGCTTCTGATGATTCTGATGTTAATCATCCTGTTTCTGCTTATGATGATTCTGATGTTAATCATCCTGTTTCTGCTTCTGATGATTCTGATGTTAATCATCCTATTTCTGCTTCTGATGATTCTGATGTTAATCATCCTATTTCTGCTTCTGATGATTCTGACATTAATCATCCTATTTCTGCTTCGGATGACCTTGATGTTAATCATTTTGTTTCTGCTTCTGATGATTGTGATGTTAATCATTCTGTTTCTGCTTCTGATGATTCTGATGTTAATCATCCTATTTCTGCTTCTGATGATTCTGATGTTAATCATCCTGTTTCTGCTTCTGATGATTCTGATGTTAATCATCCTGTTTCTGCTTCTGATGATTATGATGTTAATCATCCTATTTCTGCTTCTGATGATTCTGATGTTAATCATTCCGTTTTGCTTCTGATGATTCTGGTGTGAATCATTCTGTTTTGCTTCTGATTATTCTGGTGTGGATCATTGTGTTTTGCTTCTGATGACTCTGGTGTGAATCATTCTGTTTTGCTTTTGATGATTCTGGTTTGAATGATTCTGTTTTGCTTCTAATGACTCTGGTGTGAATCATTATGTTTTGCTTCTGATGATTCTGGTGTGAATCATTCTGTTTTGCTTATGATGATTCTATTGTGAATCATTCTGTTTTGCTTCTGATGATTCTGGTTTGAATCATTCTGTTTTGCTTATGATGTTCTGATGTTAATCATTCTGATTCTGTCTCTGATGTTCTGGTGTTGATGATTCTGATTCTGGTTCTGTTCCTTATGATTCTGGTGTTAATCATTCTGATTCTGGTTCTGTTCCTGATGTTCTGATGTTAATCATTCTGATTCTGGTGCTCCTTCTGATGTTCTGGTGTTGGTGATTCTGATTCCGGTTCTGTTCCTGATGTTCTGATGCTAATCATTCTGATTCTGGTTCTGATGTTCTGGTGTTGATGATTTTGATTCTGGTTCTTTTCCTGATGTTTTGATGTTAATCATTCTGATTCTGGTTCTGTTTCTGATGTTCTGGTGTTGATGATTCCGATTCTGGTTCTGTTCCTTATGTTGTGATGTTAATCATTCTGGTTCTGATGTTCAGGTGTTGATGATTCTGATTCTGGTTCTGTTCCTGATGTTCTGAGGTTAATCATTCTGATTCTTGTTCTATTTCTAATGTTCTAGTGTTGATGATTCTGATTCTAGTTCTGTTCCTGATGTTCTGATGTTAATTATTCTGATTCTGGTTCTGTTCCTGATGTTCTTATGTTAATCATTCTGATTCTGGTTCTGTTTTTGTGATGATCTGATGTTGATCATTCTAGTTCTTCTTCTGATGTTCTGATGTTGATCATTTTGGTTTTGTCTTCTGTATTCGACTACATGCATGCTGTATTCGAATACAAAAAGTTAAAATTGCATTTTCATGCTTCTGTATTTGAATACAAGGGTCTGTATTCGAATACAGATTCAAGTTTTCAGAAATGTCAAGTTTTTCAACAGTGTTTGATAAACCCTAAGTGTTGGGGAATATTGGGAATGTTTGTGGTGAATTAAAATGGAAATTTTGGTGATAGTTTGAAGTGGTGGTGATGAAGTTTTTGAGATTTTAATGATGTAGTGAAAAATGTTGATTTGTGCGCTGAGACTGCCTCTGTATTCGAATACCAGAGGGCTGTATTCGAATACAGAGTGTAATTCTGCACTGTTTTTGGCTTCTGTATTCGAATACAAAGAAGCTGTATTCGAATACAAATTCGTAAGTTTCCAAAAATCTCACTTTTAAACACTGTTTTGTGAATTTTAAGAGTTTGGGGAATAATGGAAAGACTTGAGATGATTAAGTATGGAATTTGTGAGATAATGTGAATTATTAATGATTGGTTGACTGTTTAATCATTGATGTGTTGTTGATGATATTGATTATGTTGAGATGTTTTGAAATATGGTGGGATGGCATGAATTTTTATGATGAGATGTTTTTTGAAATATTCATGCATTGCATAGTCATGTGATGACCGCGATGGGCCACAGAGTTGATGCGGTGACCGTGATGGGCCGCAAAGTTAAGTAGTAACCGTGGGTTATAGAATAGTTCCGCGTGCATTAGATGGTCTGTTCTATCTGGGGTTAGAGTAATTTCGCGTCTATTAGACGGTCTATTCTACTCGGGCTATGGAATGGTCGCGTGTTCGTGGTGGTCCATTCTATCCGTGTGAGGATTTAACTTCTGTGTATTTGGCATGTGAGAGGCTAATACACGTGAATGTAGTAACCGTGATGGGTTGTAGAGTGGCCGCGTGTTCGTGGTGGTCCATTCAAAGATGTATAACGTGCTGGTCTATTGAGCGACTGCACGAGTGCTGGTCTGATGTGCGACTGCACTGGTGCTGATCTGTTGAGCGATTACACCATGGTCTTGAGGGCCGTTAAAGTCTATCATACATATAAATTGTGCTGGTCTGTTGAGCGACTGCACCTTGGTGATTCCAAGAAATTGTATACATGATTATATACATATTGCATCGGGGTGGGTCACGATTGGGTTATGTGATGATGTTTGGAAAGTGATGTGTGTGAGTACTTTATGAAATCTGAATTTCTGATGAATGTTTGTGAATGTTGTAGTGTTGGCTGTACTTACAACTTATTTTCCATCTTAATTGGTTGCTGTTTTGAAAAATACATGTCATGAAATTTCAAAATGAGCATCTTTATTTATCATCATTGATTTTATGATATGCCATGTGTATATTTGTTGCTGTGAAATATATGCTATGTGATTATTTGTTAATTTCGGTGGGTGACCCTTGCCATTATATTGTGGAAATTGGGCTTTGCCCTCATATGTTACCCGAACCCGTCCTACCGACGGATACACTAACGACGGAAGTGTCGTTAGTTTCCCCTAATCTTTACGTACGGAGTCTACATGGACAATGTAGAGGGACAGACAGCTGGTTGAAGACGAGACTTATAGAGAATACGGTTGAGATCGTGCTGCTGTAACTTAGTGCATGATCAGACTAGACTTTTGTATAGGGTCTTGAGTTTTGGGAAATGTAATTTATTTTGGGAATTAATGTATGACTTTTCCGCTGTATTTTCCGCACTCTGATACTGTTTAGTGGCAACAGGCCGGGTGTTCTCTTTTGAAATGAACTGATGAAAATTTTATTTTAATTCCCTTGAATTAATTCAGAAAATTCTTTTATTGATTTATTTTATGTGAAAAGAAAAAAAAAAATACACTCGCGCTGTGTTTTAAACTCGGGGTGTTACAATTGTGGTATCAGAGCATTTGGTTAAAGTTTTGGGTTAAAACTTTGATTTAAGTATTTGTTTTGAGTTATTAGCTGATCATGCATAGGAGCAAGTAGTTAAAGTGTCAAGTCTTGTGTAAGTGGTGGTGTGACTGAAGTGATGATGGTTTTGTAGGAAACAATGCCTCCACGAAGAGACGACACCGCAAGAACCAATGTCAGCCAGGAAAATAGGATGGCTGAAGCAATGAACAACATGGCTGCATCTGTTGCTGCGCAGACGGCTGCTGAATGTAGGGGACTAGAGGATTTTCGTCGCCATAATCCTCCCAAGTTCAAAGGTGATGAGGGTCCAGAAAAAGCGGACCAGTGGATCCAAGAGATGGAGAAAATCTTCGAGATGATTAACTGTCGGGCAGCGGTGAAAGTCAATTATGCCACGTACCTGTTGATATGGGATGCAGAGTATTGGTGGAGAAGTACAAGATTATTGATGGGGTCAGCTCAAGAGGAAGTGAACTGGGAGTCGTTCAAAAAGAAGTTTTTGGACAAGTACTTTCCGATGAGCACTAGGACCAAGTTGGGTGACGATTTTCTGAAATTGCACCAGGGAAACATGACGGTAGGAGAATATGCTGCTAAGTTTGAATCGCTGTCCAGGCATTTCAGATTCTTCTAGGAAGAAGTTGATGAACAATTTATGGGCCATCGCTTTCAAAATAGACTGAAGTATGAGATTCAAGACTCGGTCTTGCCATTGGGAATTCAACGTTTCCAAGTGTTAGTGGAGAAGTGTAGAGAGGTCGAAGAGATGAAGAACAAGAGGGCCAATAGAGGAGGGAACCTTAAGTCTGGTGGGCCTAGTCGGATGCACAATCAGAACAATAGAGGAAAGCAGGTTGCTAAGCCGTATAACCGACCTCAAAACAACAACAGGGGCCAGAATCGCCCAGGGAACCAGACTTTTGGACGACAATTAGGACAAGGGGTTCGTTGTTTCCGATGCGGGAAAGAAGGACACTACGCTACTGCTTGTACCGTAAAGGATTCTCCCTGTTTCAATTGCCATAAGCCAGGACACTTTGCAAGGGATTGCAAGGCTCCGAAGGTGGAACCAACCGTGAACGCAACTAGGGCTACTCGTCCTGTTGCTAGAGGACGCGACTTGGGAACTGGAGAGTAAGATGAGGGAACAATATCCTCAGTTGTTTACTGATATGTAGTTTCGAGGACGAAACTAATTTAAGGGGGGTAGTAATGTAAGACCCTTAATTTTTAACTAAAATATGGAATTAATTTTAAGTGTATTTGGAGATATTTGTAAAATATTTAATATATGTATGTTTTGAGTAAATATATATATATATAAATATTTATTTTGGAAGATGAATTAAAATTATTGGATGAAGATTAA
>JBBPBO010000004.1:27633028-27670927 GCA_037974295.1 Cicer cuneatum
TATGGAATTAATTTTAAGTGTATTTGGAGATATTTGTAAAATATTTAATATATGTATGTTTTGAGTAAATATATATATATATAAATATTTATTTTGGAAGATGAATTAAAATTATTGGATGAAGATTAACTTAATTTAATTTCGAATAATTAAATTAATCGGACGGTTAATTAAGGGATTAGCGGCTAATTGCGACGGGATTGGTTAAGTGCTGAAGGATCCAGCATTATTTTAACATTATTTTTGGTGAGGTGGCACCACAAAAGCCTATAAATAGGAGTGAGAAGGATGGTGAAATCAGAACACCATCCCTCCTTCCTCACTGCCCATACTGCATGTAATAGTACCCCTTTCCCTCCCATTCTGTTTGCTGTTTTCTGCCTCCTCCATTTCCAGTTCACGATTACAAAGAGGAAAAGAGGGAACTCTTCAAAGTGCCATTACTTGGACATCCAAGCACTGAAACACCAAAACCCCAGTACAAAAGTTATTCCCCATACCATTACGGAGCTAAAGAACCCAATTTCGTAGCAACAAACGCAGGTTACAATTTCACCGGTTTTTGGCGAGAAAACGAGAACAACAGCAGAAACGAGAGAAGTAGCAGAACACGCAACAAGGGTAAGGGCACCTTCCACTTTCTAGTTGCATTAGGGCTGTAAATGCATATTGTTATGACTTGCACGTTGTTCCATTTATGTTTTTGAAGAAAAACTGTTTTGCATGTCATTTTGAAGAATGAGAAATGCATTCTGTTGATGTTGATGATTTTGTGATGTTGGCTGTTTTTGCTGATATAACATGCTGTTTTGCTTATGTTGAGAAAGCTGAAATGCTTGCATGTTAATCTAATGTTTGAGAAAACTGAAATGCTTGCATGTTATTCTGATGTTTGAGAAAGTTGAAATGCTTGCATGTTATTCTGATGTTTGAGAAAGCTGAAATGCTTGCATGTTGTTCTGATGGTTGAGAAAGCTGAAATGATTTGCATGTTGTTCTGATGTTTGAGAAAACTGAAATGCTTGCATGATGTTCTGATGGTTTGAAAATCTGGTGTTGCTGATGATTTCAAAATAAAAAAGGTTTAAAATTGATGAAAGTGTTTTGTTCTGGAAAATATGGTTTGATGTCAAAGTCTGAGTTTTGTGGTTTAAAAGAGTGATAAAACTGTTTTGAAGTTGCGCTGATTTTTCAAAAGAAACAGTTTGAAATGTGTTGAAGTCTCAGAAAATTTCACTGGTTTTCGAAGGTGTATTCAAATACAACATGTGTGTATTAAAATACAACCTGTCAAGCTTCTGTTTTACTTAAGTTTTCAAACTTGTATTCGACTACGAGCCCCTGTAGTCGAATATAGAGGAAGGATTTTTGCTTCTGATGATTCTGATGTAAATCATCGTGTTTCTGCTTTTGATGATTCTGATGTTAATCATCCTATTTCTTCTTCTGATGATTCTGATGTTAATCATCCAGTTTCTGCTTCTGATGATTCTGATGTTAATCATCCTGTTTCTGCTTTTGATGATTCTGATGTTAATCATCTTATTTCTACTTCTGATGATTCTGATGTTAATCATCCTGTTTCTGCTTCTAATGATTCTAATGTTAATCATCCTATTTCTGCTTCTGATGATTCTGATGTTAATCATCCTATTTCTACTTCTGATGATTCTGATGTTAATCATCCTATTTCTGCTTCTGATGACCTTGATGTTAATCATTCTGTTTCTGCTTCTTATGTTAATCATTCTGTTTCTGCTTCTGATGATTCTGATGTTAATCATCCTGTTTCTGCTTCTGATGATTTTGATGTTAATCATCCTGTTTCTGCTTCTGATGGTTCTGATGTTAATCATTCTGTTTCTGCTTCTGATGATTGTGATGTTAATCATCCTATTTCTGCTTCTGATGATTGTGATGTGAATCATTCTGTTTTGCTTCTGATGATTGTGATGTGAATCATTCTGTTTTGCTTCTAATGACTCTGGTGTGAATCATTCTGTTTTGCTTCTGATGACTCTGGTGTGAATCATTCTGTTTTGCTTCTGATGACTCTGGTGTGAATCATTCTGTTTTGCTTCTGATGATTCTGGTGTGAATCATTCTGTTTTGCTTCTGATGATTCTCGTGTGAACTATTCTGTTTTGCTTCTGATGATTCTGGTGTGAATCATTCTATTTTGCTTCTGATGATTCTGGTGTGAATCATTCTGTTTTGCTTCTGATGATTCTGGTGTGAATCATTCTGTTTTGCTTCTGATGATTCTGGTGTGAATCATTCTGTTTTGCTTCTGATGATTCTGGTGTGAATCATTATGTTTTGCTTCTGATGATTCTGGTGTGAATCATTCTGTTTTGCTTCTGATGATTCTAGTGTGAATCGTTCTGTTTTGCTTCTGATGTTCTGATGTTAATCATTCTGATTCTGCTTCTGATGTTCTGGTTTGATGATTCTGGTGTTAATCATTCTGATTCTGGTTCTATTCCTGATGTTCTGATGTTGATGATTCTGATTCTAGTTCTGTTCCTGATGTTCTAATGTTAATCATTCTGATTCTGGTTCTGATGTTCTGGTGTTGATGATTCTGATTCTGGTTCTATTCCTGATGTTCTGATGTTAATCATTCTGATTCTGGTTCTGTTTCTGATGTTCTGTTGTTGATGATTCTGATTCTGGTTCTGTTCCTGATTTTCTGATGTTAATGATTCTGATTCTGGTTCTGTTCCTATTGTTCTGATGTTAATCATTCTGGTTCTGATGTTCTGGTGTTGATGATTTTGATTCTGGTTCTGTTCCTGATGTTCTGATGTTAATCATTCTGATTCTGGTTCTGTTTCTGATGTTTTGGTGTTGATGATTCTGATTCTAGTTCTGTTCCTGATGTTCTGATGTTAATCATTCTGATTCTGGTTCTGTTCCTGATGTTCTAATGTTAATCATTCTGATTCCGGTTCTGATGTTCTGGTGTTGATGATTCTGATTTTGGTTCTATTCCTGATGTTCTGATGTTAATCATTCTGATTCTGGTTTTGTTTCTGATGTTCTGTTGTTGATGATTCTGATTCTGGTTCTGTTCCTGATTTTCTGATGTTAATGATTCTGATTCTGGTTCTGTTCCTGATGTTTTGATGTTAATCATTCTGGTTCTGATGTTCTGGTGTTGATGATTCTGATTCTAGTTCTGTTCCTGATGTTCTGATGTTAATCATTCTGGTTCTGTTTCTGATGTTTTGGTGTTGATGATTCTGATTCTAGTTCTGTTCCTGATGTTCTGATGTTAATCATTCTGATTATGTTTCTGTTCTTGATGTTCTGATGTTAATCATTCTAATTCTGGTTCTATTTTCTGATGATCTGATGTTGATCATTCTGGTTTTGCTTCTGATGTTGATCATTCTGGTTTTGTCTTCTCTATTCGACTACAGGCATGCTGTATTCGAATACAGAATGTTAAAATTGCAGTTTCATGGTTCCGTATTCGAATACAGATTCGAGTTTTTAGAAATTTCAAGTTTTTCAATAGTGTTTTATAAACCCTAAGTGTTGGGGAATATTATGAATGTTTGTGGTGATAGTTTGAAGTGGTGGTGATGAAGTTTTTGAGATTTTAATGATGTAGTGAAAAATGTTGATTTGTGCACTAAGAATGCCTCTGTATTCGAATACCAGAGGGCTGTATTCAAATACATAGTGTAATTCTGCACTGTTTTTGGCTTCTGTATTCGAATACAGAGAAGCTGTATTCGAATACAGATTCGTAATTTTCCAAAAATCTCAATTTTTATACACTGTTTTGTGAATTTTAAGAGTTTGGGGAATAATGGAAAGACTTGAGATGACTAAGTATGGAATTTGTGAGATAATGTGAATTATTAATGATTGCTTGACTGTTTAATCATTGATGTGTTGTTGATGATATTGATTATGTTGAGATGTTTTGAAATATGGTGGGATGGCATGAATTTTTATGATTTTGCATACTGTTTTCTGTGAAGAGAAAACGCTGCATATTCATGCATTGCATAGTCAGGTGGTGACTGCGATGGGCCACAGAGTTGATGCGGTGACCGTGATGGGCCGCGAAGTTAAGTAGTAACCATGGGTTATAGAATAGTTCCGCGTGTATTAGACGGTCTATTCTACTCGGGCTACGGAATGGCCGCGTGTTCGTGGTGGTCGATTCTATCCGTGCGAGGATTTAACTTCTGTGTATTTGGCCTGTGAGAGGCTAATACACGTGAATGTAGTAACCGTGATGAGTTGTAGAGTGGTTGCGTGTTCGTGGTGGTCCATTCTATCCGGGCTACGGAATGGCCGCGTGTTCATGGTGGTCCATTCAAAGATGTATAACGTGCTGGTCTGTTGAGCGACTGCACGAGTGCTGGTCTGATGAGCGACTGCACTGGTGCTGATCTGTTGAGCTATTGCACCATGGTCTTGAGGGCCGTTAAAGTCTATCATACATATAAATTGTGCTGGTCTATTGAGCGACTGCACCTTGGTGATTCCAAGAAATTGTGTACATGAGCATATACATATTGCATCGGGGTGGGTCACGATTGGGTTATGTGATGATGATTGGAAAGTGATGTGTGTGAGTACTTTATGAAATCTGAATTTCTGATGAATGATTGTGAATGCTGAAGTGTTGGCTGTACTTACAACTTATTTTCCATCTTAATTGGTTGCTGTTTTGAAAAATACATGTCATGAAATTTCAAAATGAGCATCTTTATTTATCATCATTGATTTTATGATATGCCATGTGTATATTTGTTGCTGTGAAATATATGCTATGTGATTATTTGTTAATTTCGGTCGGTGACCTTTGCCATTATATTGTGGAAATTGGGCTTTGCCCTCAGATGATACCCGAACCCGTCCTATCGACGGATACACTAACGACGGAAGCGTCGTTAGTTTCCCCTGATCTTTACGTACGGAGTCTACGTGGACAATGCAGAGGGACGGACAGCTGGTTGAAGACGAGACTTATAGAGAATACGGTGGAGACCGTGCTACTGTAGCTTAGTGCATGATCAGACTAGACTTTTGTATAGGGTCTTGAGTTATGTAATTTATTTTGGGAATTAATGTATGACTTTTCCGTTGTATTTTCTGCACTCTGATACTGTTTAGTGGCCACAGGCCGGGTGTTCTCTTTTGAAATGAATTGATGAAAATTTTATTTTAATTCCCTTGAATTAATTCGAAAAATTCTTTTATTGATTTATTTTATGTGAAAAGAAAAAAAAATACACGCGCTGTGTTTTAAACTCGGGGTGTTACAAGACACGTAGGACAATTTAGATGCTTGAGGAGATGAAGAGTTGTGGGTGGAGAAGAGGATAATAAAATGTTTTTAAAGAATAGAAAAAGAAAAAAAAAATTAAACTTAAAATCGGAAGAAAAGAAACATACGGAAAGGGAAAACGAGGCCACAACGAGAACATAAAGGTATTTTTTTGAATTGGAGATATAATATTTGAAAGATAAATTTTTGATAGGATTGTAGGTACTTCAACCCTTCTTCGTTATTACTTCATATTTACATCCAATACAAAAGATTCAGGCAAAATCAGGCATAAACCTTTCAATGCTCTTCTTCTTCTTCTTACTTTTTCCTTGTACTTAAGATACTTAGTGAAAAAATGGAAACATTAATACCCAATGGATGCACAAGTGAACCTTGAAATGCATTTTGTGAATATCCTTGTATAATCCCTCTTGTTGACTACATTTCACAGATGTAATAATTTCAAGATTTCTAAACTTTTCAGCACACAAGTTGAGAAGTTCATATTTTAAGAAAATCTTAAAGTCTTCTAAAAGTAAAGTGTAAGTAGAGGATCATTTAGGAAGATAAAGATTCAATAAAAGATGAGATATATAACTGATTTTTCCTAGAAAGTTTCAAGTTTAAAATGTTTTGGACGAAAAGAGATTTTGTTGTGAGAAAAGGTTTTTAGTGAAAAGTATTATTTCTGAAAAGGATACACGAGAGGAGAAAAGTTTAAATAAGTAAGGAAAAGAAGAGGAACAAAACATAGGTTTTCATGAAAGTACCCAAAAAAACAATTTTAAAAAAGAACACAAATGATACGACCAAGGACAGGACAACACGAACCAAGACGGAAGATGTAACACCCCGAGTTTAAAACACAGCGCAAGTGTATTTTTTTTTTAAATAAGTAATTAAAATGATTTTCCAATTTATTACTTCAAAAGAATTGGAATACAATTTCCTTTAATTCATCTCATAAAATGGTACGTCGTAATTTTTATCGATGAACGTAATTAAATAATTTCATCATAAATATCACTAAGTACTTATCTTTGGAAATTAATAATAAACATTAATACATTTCAAAATATTGGGGTCATAACATCTCAAAAGTAAATATCAGAGTGCGGAATAAGTTAGTGGAAAAGTAATACAATAATTTCCAAAATAAAACAAATTACATTTTCCAGCCCAAAATCCTATACATCAAATCTAACCGATCATGCACTAAAGCTACAGTAGCACGGATTTCCTCCGCATCCTAAACAAGTCTCATCCGACTCCGCCGCTCGCCTCGATGTAACCTCCTCCTCCTTATCATACATAGAGGGATCAGTCTCCTCCGAAGTCAGATCAATGCACAGTCTAGGTCGCTTCGGTGGTGCCAAAATCTCATAACAGTCATCGGATATCCTAGATGGACCCGGAATATCAGCTGCTACTGGCCTCGGCTCTTCGTTCTTCTCTTCCGCCTCAGAATCACGTACATCCCCACCAATCACCGGGTTAGGAGTCACCACTCCTACAGTGGCCTCCGTCTCAACCCCTCTAGTTGGCTCCTCCGCATCATAAAAAATCCTGTGCGCCTCCAATACCAAACGAGAAGGCACAGGAAAGTCAATCCTCGCATAACTGTGCTCCACGTAGTACACCACTCCATTGGTCCTACAGGTCCTCTTCAATCTCCCCGTGTACGAAGCCCTGCCTACGATGGGGTCGTATACCCAAGCAGTAGGCACGGAACGATCAATGAAGTCGAGCGACGTTTCCGTCGTCTCGGGACCCACGGTTGTCATGGGTTTGGGGGGCATCTAAGGGCAAAGCCCAAATTCCACATATAATAGTAAAGGGTCATCGACCGAAATTAACAAATATACACATAGCATTTATATCACAGAACAGATACACCCATGGTATTACATATGACAATGATGAAAATTTAGGATGATCATTTGAAATTTCATGACATATATATATACCTTTTCAAAACAGCAACCTATTATTATGAAAAATATGTGGTAAGTACAACCAACACTTCAGCAATCACAATCATTTATCAGAAAATCAGATTTCATAAAGTACTCACACACATCAATTTCCAACCATCATCATATAACCAAATCGTGACCCACCGGTGCAGTCACACACATACAATTTCTTGGAATTACCAAGGTGCAGTCGCTCATCAGACCAGCATATTTTAAATATGTTTGACTTTAACGGCCCTCAATACCAGGGTGCAATCGCTCAACAGATCAGCACCAGTGCAGTCGCTCAACAGACCAGCACTCGTGCAGTCGCTCAACAGATTAACACGTGTGACATATACTCAAGTACAATCGCTCAACAGATCAGTACCAGTGCAGTCGCTCAACAAACCAGCACTCGTGCAATCGCTCAACAGATCAGCACGTTTACGCATTACTCTGTGGCTCATCGCGAGTATCACTTGACTATGCAAATGCATGAATATGTAGTGTTTTCTATTCACTGAAACAGTTTGCATTATCAGGAAAACTCAACCTTTCCAGCATTCCCCCAAAGCATCTCAACACAAATAATTTCATTATCAACACATCAATGATTAAACATTCAAGTAATCATTAACACTTTACATTATCACACAATTCCATTCTTAATTATCATAAGTCTTTCCCCCAACTCTTAAAATTCATAAAACAATGTTTAAAATGTTTAAAACAATGTTCAAATTATCACAAAACTCCATTTTAATTTGTCACAAAACCTTCCCAAATACTCCCCAACACTTAAAGTTTATACACAATGTTTAAAACTTTGATTTTCTGGAAAAACACACATCTGCATTCGAATACAGACTCCTTGTATTCGAATACAGAAACTGAAAACTGCAATTTCAACACTCTGTATTCGAATACAGCATGCCTGTAGTCGAATACAGAAGATAGAACATGTGTAAATTCAGCATTTCCCAAACATCATTTAAGGTTTTCAAGAACTTCAGCATCTCTTCAAAAATATTTCAAAAACTCCATTTTAAAACATTTCAAACCTTTCCCATGTTTTCCAACCCTTTAAAGTTTTCATGGCAGTGTTTAAAACTTGATTTTCTGAAAAACACGAATCTGTATTCGAATACAGAAGCTAAAACTTGAGTTTCTAGAAAAATACGAATCTGTATTCGAATACAGCTCCCTTGTATTCGAATACAGAAGCAAAAATTGTGAAAGTTAGCATCCTGTATTCGAATACAAAGCTGTCGTAGTCGAATACAGATGCGAATACAGTGTTAAAATTTTACTACTGTATTCGAATACGACAAGGTCGTAGTCGAATACAGATGCTAAGTTAGAAGCAAAAATCCTTCCTCTATATTCGAATACAGAGGCCCGTATTCGAATACAACTTTGAAAACTTGAGTAAAACAGAAGCTTGGCAGGCTATATTCGAATACACTCAGGTTGTATTCGAATACACCTTCGAATTCAGTGAAAATTTCTTTAGATCTCAACACATTTTCAAACTTTTTCCTTTGGAAGACCAACAACCCCAAAATAGTTTTACCACTCTTTTGCAAACCACAAAACTCAGACTTTTTCATCAATGCAACTTTTCCAGAAAAACACTTTCATCCTTTAAAATCCATTTTCTTTTGAAAACATCAGCAACACTAGATCGTTCATCACAGTTTTGCTCAAACCATTCAAACATAATGTCATCCACAGCAAAAGACATTTTTAACCATTTACCTTCTGATCATTTCTCAAAACACGTGCAGAGCATTTCCAGCTTTCTCACACAACCAGAACAACATGCAAAGCATTTCAGCTTTCTCACACAAACAGAATAACATGCAAAGCATTTCAGATTTCTCACACAAACAGAATAACATGCAAAGCATTTCCAGCTTTCTCACACAAACAGAACAACATTAGTACATTTCAGCCAAACAGCAAGTATCACATACACCAAAACACCAACAGAGTATATTTTCGCATTTTATACAACCAGCACAACAGTTTTGAAAATATGCATTTTAATCATCTTCAAAATAATATGCAAGATATTTTTCAACTTTCCCACATGAACAAAACAGCCTTGAAGCAACAACAAGAACAGCACACATCACAGATTATTAAAACCACCAACATAATGCATTTTCTTCATTTCTTTCAAAATGTCATTGCAAAACAGTTTTCTTTTTAAAACAATGATGAAAACATCAGTAATGTCATGATAGTTATGCATTTACAGCCCTAATGCAACTAGAAGGTGGAAGGTGCCCTTACCCTTGTTGCGTTTCTGCTACTTCTCACGTTTCTGTTTTCGTTCCCGTTTACACAATAATAAAATAAATTGGAGAGTATGTGACTGATGGCAGACAAGGATGATTTAGCAAATTTTTCCTTACTTTTGTCATACTCGTGTTTGTCTGACTTTTCTTTTAGCTGATCTTCTAACCAGATGCAGACCTAGCTTGGTTCTGATCATTCTTTCTTTTGAGTTTGCAGATGCAATAATTTGTTTTAGTGCTTTGATTTCGTATATGTGAGTCTCAAATGATAAGTCAAGCATGATATAGACCAGAAGCAAAGATCTTCTCCTTGAGCAAACAGAGGAATGGCTTCATACCTTGTAGTTAGAGGATTGCCAAAGTGGCTCATTTTAGGTTCTGATATGTCCATAAGTTTGACCAAATGATGAGATACTTAAACTAATTTGTTATACAAACTTCTCACTCATGCTTGCTTCTTCCTAGATGGTGATGTTCAGATGATGGACTCTATTTGATCTACCCTTTTTTAGCATTATGGGATTTTGTCATGATTTTAACCCAGAATGCTTAAGTGTATCCTCCAACTTTTTTCATGATGCCGAACTTCAGCTTCTTATGATTTAACTTTCCGAAATAATGGTGTTGAGTGAGAGGTTGCATAACTAACCATTTGAACATTTGAAATGTATTATAATTTTTCCATTACTTTGCACTAGCAATTATGTTATATCAACTAATACTTCTTTCTATCATAAGATAAATTTCAGTATTAGTCATTGTGCAGAAGTTTTGTCTAGTTTGTCATTGAAGAGTTTCAAGAACCCCAACCAGAAAATAAAATAAAATTGAGAGAATTTTCAGAACATATTTAAGTAGATCTATGAGCAAGAAATACAAAAGAGAGTTTCAATCTGCTGTTAAAAACTATCCACACTATAAAGTATTTTCTTAGTTAATTTTAATCTAAGATAATTTCTCTCATATAGATATGAGTTTGAGATGTTTACCCTATTTAAAAGGTCATAGTAAAAAAAATCCTTTTTCATGTCTATTTTACTACTCAAAATATCATTGAAGAGTGATTACCTAATTACAAACTTTAACACATATACTCTTACTCTTAAAAAAGTCTTTTTTCCAGAAAAGACATTGGAAAGAAGATAAAATTTTCATTTGAGAAATAGATGTTCCGTAAATGCATTGTATCTATTTTTCATATAGAAATTATGTCTTTGAGAAACAGTTTTTGTCAATCCTGGTTTTGAAAGAAATATTAAAAATGGGCATTCTAAGAAAATGATGAGAAAAGGATTGATCCAAAACCATACACTAATTCATACCATTTCACTAGTATTTCCAACCGTAAATAATCTTTATTTTTACACAGTAAAGGGCTCAATCAAGAGATCAAGCTTTGATATCAATTGAAGGTGCAGAGAAACATAAGAAATGGGAGGTCTGAATTATGTTTTCTCTTTTATGAAAAATGTTGTTTATCAAATCATTCAACTTACAATTATAAAATAGGTTTAGTAAACAATAATTGAATCATAAAGAACTTAGATTAGAGTAATAGAGGGGGAGAAAAAGAGAAGGGACACAAGGATTTTTATACTAGTTCTCAACACACTATTGTTACATTTAGTCCTCCCCTTATAGAGAGTGTCTGCCTGAGTACATTCGAAAACGTAATCCATTATTACAACAATCACATGCAAGTATTATCTACACTGCCTCTTCAAGCTTTGAGTATTCTTCTTTAGCCACTTCAGACTGTAACCATTAGAGTTACAAGTTCATTGAACACCTTCTAGTGTATTTGATTGTGTTCAAGTCTTCTCAACCTTCTAGCTTAGTTCAATTTGAAGGTCCAAACACAAGAAATATGGGTTCAATTGTGCTCGACAAATATTATAATTTATTAAAAAAAAAAACTAGTTCGATTTTGGTGACTTACTTGGAGTTTCGGGATCAGAGGTAGTAAACAATGAAAGCATAAATAATTGGAGACATAGATTTATCCCGATTCACCACTAACTAGGCTATATCGAGTCACCGTATTCAGAAGGCTTTAATCCACTAGTTCAAATACCTTGAATTACAAAGCACCCGACTTCCAGACCAATCTTCCCAAACAGCCTGACAACCTCAGACTTTTGAGGAACAAACCACCTTGATCCTATAAGCGAAGTCTTCTCCTAACAACCTGACAACCTCAGATTGAATAAGGAACTAAACCATTATTTGGCACAAAAGTTTGTAACTTTAAGTGTTTGGTTCAAACAAAGCTGATAACAATAATAACTCTCACACTCTAAGAAAAATTACTTCGAAAATATTTCTAACTTGAGTTTCTCTCTATGAACTCTAAGATGAATTTGAAATTTTGAGCTCATGAGTTCTACTCTTTTCTGATTTTCGATAATCTTCTTCTTCAACCTTGAGTATCTATTTATAGATAAAATTAGGGTTTCATTTTAGTTCTTATTTATTTCTGAATTGTATTCATAGCTTGGTCAACAATGGACTTATTCAAAAATAATTCTAAACAAAATGCTTTTTGATAGTATGTTCTTTAGCCAATTCTTTATTTGTAAATCCAATTTGAGCTGTTCTTCTAGATTGATTATGTTCGTATTTTGTTCAGATTGAGTTTGTAAATTCTTCAGATTGATTTTGCTTGTATTATGTCCATATTGAGTTTGGAAATTCTTCAGATTGATTATGTTTGTATTTTTTTCTGATTAAGTTTGTAAATTCTTTAGATTGATACTGTTCATATTTTGTTGTAGAAAAATCATGATCAAATCTTGACCATATCTTCTTGTCAACTTGATAAAAGATTTTCTTCAATTATAAATCTGAATCAAATCTTATTTTAGATTTTTTCAATTATAAATTTGAAACAAATCTTATTTTAGATTTTCTTCAATTATAAATCTAAATCAAATCTTATTTTAGATTTTCTTCAATTATAAATCTTCTTCCACACTCTTTGAAGTCAATTATATTGTTCTCGTAAAATACTTTTGTTATCATCAAAACTCTAAGTATAAAACCAACTTGGTTCCAATAATCTTCCCCTTTTTGATAATGACAAAACTTGTATTTTTTATAACAAATTTTCTTTATATTTCTTTTACTCCCCCTAACTTCAGGCTCCCTATAACACCAAGTATCATTTTCTCCCCATTTTATCAACTATCTTTCTCCCACTTTTGTCATTTGACAAAAAGACTTAAAAGTGAAACTTGCTCTTTTTTATTATTATTATTATTATTATTATTATTATTATTATTTAATAAACGAATATATTACTAGAAAATATAAAAACTAATGTAAAGCTAAACTACTTGAAGTTATCACAACATCAGTTAGTTATTAAGGTAAGGTTTAGGTTTTTCTTGATGAATTCAAACCTAACTTCGGCTAGTGGCTTGGTGAATATGTCAATCCATTGATGTTTAATGTCTTCAAACTGAATGTTTATTACCCCTTTTTGAACAAAGTTCCTAATACAGTAGTGTTTGATCTATATGTGTTTAGCTTTAGAATGTAGGATATTAAGTTGTCGCCTAGAAATGTGTTGTTGCCAGTAGTTCTCTTTCTCTTAAGTTTATCTCCAGCATAATCAGAATCACAGTATCCATTCAGTTTTTACTTAGGATATTTCTTGTAGAACAAGGTAAGGTTGGTAGTGCCTTTTAGGTATCTAAGGATTCTCTTAACAACAGTTAAATGTGATTTCCTAGTGTTAGCTTGAAATCTTGCACACATACATACACTAAACATGAAAGTCTAGAAGCAAAGATAAAGTAGGGATCCTATCATTCCTCCATATGTTTTCTGGTCAACTTTTTGGCCTGAATGGTCTTTTTCATGTGACCACTTCACCTTGCATTTAGCTTGTTTATGAAAATTCAGTTGGTTCCAATAATGTTCTTCTTTGGTCTAGGTACTAGATCCCAAAATTCATTCCTCTTAAATTCATTTAACTCGTCTTGCATTGAAAGAATTCATCTGTCAATGCTTCATCAATAGAGGTAGGCTCAATTGATGAGAGTAAGTCAAACAAAGTGATATGATTTAGTGATGATCTGGTCCTCAAAGGATACCTTGCACTTCCAATGATTAGAGTTTCTAGATGAGATGACTTGTACTTCCATCCACATCTTCCTTTTGACTTATCTTGACTGTTTCTGACTTGATCAGATTCATCCTCTGAAGATTATTCAAGTTCTTCTGGTTTGTCTACATCTGCTTCTGGTTCCAGTAAACCTGCACTATCATAATCTTGCTTTGAATTTTCAAGGTCAAGATGTTTATCATATAACATAATATAAACTAGATAATTTAAGAATGAAACAATACATCCTAAAACACCAGATTTGTTTTTGGTGGTTTATGCTTGTTTTTGAAGAAACAAACTTGTATTTTGCTTTTGCTTAAATGTTCAGATTTTGTGATTCTTCTTGTTCCTCTAAATTTTTGAGAACCTGCAAAATAATTATTTAGCTCTAATTTTTAAAATCAAGCTTCTTGTTATCACAGTAAACATAATATTAGACTAATTAAATTTGAAGAAAGAAATAACCTATATGTCAACAGTTTCAGTTTCACTCTGAAAACCCTCTTATTTCTTATTTTTTGGTTTTCAGATTCTGAATTTGCATATTCTCTGATTAGAGGGTCTGGAGGTAGGGATTTGAATACCAATCTCAGTTTGTAGTCTTGAAGATTTTGATTGAAGTGTTCAGAGAGTTTCCTGATTCTAATTGTTCATTTGACACTTCTATTTCTATTGATGTATTAGGTGTCTCACTCTCAAAATGATAAGTAATTAATGCTTATAGCAGCAAAACTAGGGGTAACTTTCACATAATTACTTGCTTCTCAAGTAGATTCGACACACTAATCTATTTGAGCAATTTTCAAAATTGTATTTTTTTCTTATATACAAAATTTTTTGAAGTAGGGAAGACCATAGGGATTACAGAGCCCTAATAAAGAATTCACGTTTTCCTCCCTCCAATAGTACTAATACAGATCGAACCTACAACTTGCGGATGAATATACTCTAAGATACTTTGCAAATGAATTATGTATGCAATTTATTCAGATTTCCCTCCCTTTTTCTCTTTTTTTCACAATGTGTATGTACTCATTTTCTCCTTTCAATTGGTGAGATATGAGAGAAATACTAAAATGCTCATAACATTCTCATTCGTTATTCAAATTTGATTCGCTTTGTTGCTAAACGAATGTAGGAGGTAAAGTTGTAATTTAGTGTCTTACTCATTGTTAAGAATTCATTCTTTGTAAGTCACAAAAATTCAATTTTTGTTTTGTTTCTTATTCTTTCTTAGAAACATTGTCCCCACAATTATTCTTGTTCTTAATTCATTGTTTGAGATCCAAATTTGAAGTAATCGTTATTAACTTGAAGACTCGTGATTGATGTAGGATTCATTGACTTGTAAAATAGATTTCGTTATCAAAACTCATTAATTAGGTAGGGGTTTAACGGTATGGGATATCACATTTCTTGCATATAGGATATATAGAGTGTGGATAATAGGGATAAATTATAAGTGTATGATTGCATGATATTGTTGTATGATTATATGTGTTGATTTATGGATGAATGTGTTGTTCATTGATAATGTGTTAAATTGTGCGTTTAATGTATGTAATTCATATGAATTGTAAGATGTTTGATGTTAGTATTGTAGTTAGATGATCAGTGATGATTATTGTATGTTTCTTCTAAGTTTTAAACTGTTTACCAAGTTCAAAAATCAATTTATAAAGTTAACAATAAGGAATTTCACTGGGTGTAGTGGAAATAAATTTTTAGAATATAAGAAATTGAATTTCTTAATGGATTTCACTAAGGGATAAATTATTAAGCTTAACTAATTATAGTTAATGGATTTTGAAATTCATCAGGTAATCCACGATGATGTGTGATGATAATTTAGTAAAATATAAGATAATAGTTATAATTAATTAATTATTAGGTGTGAGTTTAAGTAATATTAGTTTATTAATTATTTAGATTAAAAGTGTTGAAGTCGTAAGATAATTTATAAAGGTTAATTAATTTTTTTAATAACTAATTGTAACATGGTGAGTTGATAAAGATGATGTATAAAGATAATCATTAATGAATATTAATATGTAGCTAATAAGCTAACATATTAGAATAATATCTAATGACGATAAAATAATAATGTCAATGTTATATTGTTGATGAGGTATGATATATGTATGTATGTCTCTAAGATATATTTGTTGATGATGTTGATGTTAAGTTAAATTGTTTTGACATACGAGTTACACTATGGACTAGGTGTGGTCTAATGATAGTTGTTGATAAGTTGATATGTAGTAAATGAACTCAAGTCGCACTATAGGCTGAGTGTCTTTTGATGGTGTTGATAAGCTGTGAAGGTGAGAAAAACACAAGAAAGAGAGGATTGATTGCATTTTAAAACTTTTTAATTTTTAAAGAAAATACTTAACCTTTTGAAAACAAAAGCTTTTAAAGAAAATGTTATAAAAGGAACGAGCAAGTTATCCTGGTTCGGCGCCAAAATAGTAGTTACTTCCAATCTCCTCAACCTAAAGGATTATCCGCTAAAATCAAAATAATTTTTCTTATATGATTGCTTATGTGTTGATGTTGTGTGATATATGTGTTTGATGGTAAGTTAATCAAATTGAACGCTAATAATAATTGATAATAGATACAATAACATTGTGTATTCCTTATGCATTTATTATGCTCATTCTATATGTTTATATGTTTGTGTTATGATTCTCACCGTGCAGACCAACATTTTTTATAAGCTTAAATTTCTCTTAATTTTTAGGATTGTTTAATATGTTTAATATTTTTAGTTGAATTTTACTAAGCTTTTGTTTTGTTTTGATTATTAGAAGAAGTGATGGATTTGATGAAGATTTAAGTGCAGACAAAGGAAATTATGGCTTTCAGGTGTTAAAGATTACGCCTATGGTACTTCTGTCAAGAATTCAAAAGTCAAGTGTAAACAGAAAGGATTACTGCCCCTGGTGTTTTTCATTTTGGGCGTAATCGTGATGAAGCTGAAGAGGAAAAGGCAAGCTTCCACAATTATACCCAAGCCGTAACGGAGATTATAGTTGTAGTTTAAAAAGATTTTGTAATTGTAGAACAAAAAACACAAAAAAAAAGAGGATTTGAATTGTGTTTTATTTTAAAACTTTTTTAACAAGATTAAAACAAAGGGATGAAAATAGAGCAGATAAAACAAAAACATAGAACAACATAACCAATTTATTCTCGTTCACCACCAACTCAGTAACTATGTCCAGCAGTCCCTTCAAATTTAAGGATTTAATACACTATTTCACCAACTGAATCACACTTCCATTAAACATCTACTAGTCAATCTAATTACGTTCAAGTCTTTTTAACCTTCTGGCTTAGTACAATCAAGTTGTTGAGGGTTGCAACCACTACTGGGTTAGGTTACAAAAGAATGAGTTTAAGGGTTTTTTGAATAACTCTCAAAAGAGTTTTTCTACAAAGTTATACTCAAAATATTTCTTAACACTTAGACATAACAAAATATTAAGAGCAAAAGTGTAGAGACGGCTGTATCGTGCTTATTGTAGTATGTGTTGTGTGTTTTTCAATGAAGGTTGCATGTCATTTTATAGAGATATTTAGGGTTTCTAGTTGTTTTCCTAATTATGAGAATTACACATGTATCATGAAGTTTTGTATCAAATCTTCAGAGATTGATTCACCATTAAATGTTGTCTAAAATTATCGTTGTAATTGATTATGCATATCTTGATACAGAGACAGAAAGAGTGGAGGATATCATGATCAGAGTATATAACTTAAACCTTTAGACAAATAAAAGATTCAAGGTGTTGAGCGGAGGATGAACAAGTTTGTCTTCTTCAAATCATTGACCTTTTATCAGAGTGTTGACTTTTCAGTCATTGTTTGCGCCAACATATCTCCAAAATTCTATGACTAGAACGTCCAAAGCCACATCTTCTTCTAAGCTAAAGTATTCAAACCAACTAACACCAAAATGATCCTCAATGAAATCAAATCCATTTTCAACGAGGTTTGCGAAGTTTACTTGGAGTGCATGAAGAATTTTCAATTGATCGAGGTTGTTGGATATGGTAGGAACATACGAGGGTCTGAAGATATGGTAAGTGGTTTTATAAAAATGTTTGAGTTTCTAAAAACATACTAATACACATGTTTTAACACGCGTAAACAACACCTGTCATAGTATAACAGACCATACACAACTTACACGAAAATTGTTAATTTAACATTAATTGAATTTAGATTGACCAGAGGCAAAAGAAAAATTAATTTCATAGAGGCAGAGCATATATACATTTAACCATTTACTTTGTTTTACTAGAGACAAAAACACGGAGACTACAACATCACTCATTTATTAACATATTGTTTAGATTTTTATGTATTAAAATGAACATGTCCTCAGTAGGGGGTTTTGTGAAGATATCAACCTACTAATTATTAGTGTCAACGAATTTAATGTTTAAAATATCCTTCTAGACATATAGCTGAAGTATTATCACATAAGATAGGAATGTTACTCTCATTGATTTTGAAATCTTCTAGTTGATACTTCATCCACCCCAACTGAGTGCTACCGCTGACTGCTGCAATATATTACTCTTTTGTTGTAGATAGAGCAATAGTCCATTGTCTTTTGCTTGACCAATAAATTATATTTTCACCAAGGAATGTACATTTTCCTCTGGTGCTTTTCCTTTCTAGCTCGTCTTTAGAATAGTCAACATCATAGAAACCTACTTATATATTCTCAAAGAATTGCTTATACC
The DNA here is from genome assembly GCA_037974295.1 of Cicer cuneatum. NCBI lineage: Eukaryota > Viridiplantae > Streptophyta > Magnoliopsida > Fabales > Fabaceae > Cicer > Cicer cuneatum. The sequence continues at coordinate 27,651,457 of JBBPBO010000004.1, forward strand.
ACATACCAAGATTTGGAGTACCATTCAGATATCTAAACATACTCTTAATATCTGTTAAGTGGGATTCTTTAGGGTCAAACTGAAATCTCACACACACACACACATTAAACAAAATATGAAGTCTAAATGTAGTTAAGTAAAGAAGGGAACCACCCATTCGTTTATATACCTTCTGATCTACCTTTTTACCTAACTCATCCTTATCAAGAGAACATGTTGGATGCATAGGTGTAGAAATAGGCTTACATTCGTCCATTTTAAATTTCTTAAGCAGTTCTTTTGTATATTTGGTCTAATGAATGAGTACACCATCTAGGCTTTGATGAATTTTGATTCTAAGAAAGAAGTTTAGTTGTCCCATCATGCTTATCTCAAATTCATTATGCATTAACTTAGAAAACTCTTTGTAGAGCTTTTTATTAGTAGAACCAAGAATGATATCATCAACATATATCTGGACAATGACAAAGTCATTTTTAGATGATTTTCTAAATATAGTGTGAACCTAGCCTCTTTCAAAATCATTCTATAATATAGAATTACTTAGTCTATAGTACCAAGCTATAATACCAAGTCTTGGAGCCTATTTCAAACCATACAAAGATTTCTTTAATTTGAAAACATAGTTTGGAAATTGATTATCTTCAATGCTAAGAAGTTGTTTGACATACATTTATTCATTGATGTAACCATTTAAGAAACCATTTTTGACATCCATTTGATATTAAATGATTTTTTTAAATACTACAAATGAAACTAAAATTTTGATTGCCTCTAACCTTGCCATAAGGGCAAACGTTTCAATGTAATCAATACCTTCCTGCTAATAGTATCCTTGAGCTACAAGTTAAATCTTTTTTCTAACCACTCTAGATTTCTCATTCAGTTTGTTTCTAAAAACCCATTTGGTTATAGTTGACTTTCTTTCTTCAGCTTGGGTACAAGATCCAATACATCATTTATTTTGAATTGATTCAACTCTTCTGGAATAGCCATTATCCATCCATGATCTAATAGATTTTCGCCTATAGTTGAAGGTTCAATTTCAGATAGTAGTCCATGAAGGTGCAAACACGAGAAGGGGGGTTGAATTGTGTTTGCCAAACTTTGAATCTTTTTGCTGTTTTGTTGAGTGTTGATGTGATTTACTTGATGAATAATTAATCAGACTTAGCAGCGGAAAATAACAGCATAAGAACACAACAATTTATCCTAGTTCACCATTAACTTGGCTACATCAAGTCTTTTCATCCTGAAGGCGTTAATCCACTGATTATATTTTAATCTAGACATTTATCCTCTGATATGGACCAAGTCTGGACTGAGTCTTATATTCACGACCATGCTATCTTCTGGTCAGGACTAAGTCTGGACCAAGTCTAACTTATGATTCCTTTTGGTCTGGACCTAGTCTCCCTCTGACAAGCTTCCTTCTGGTCTGGACCAAGTCTCCTTCTGGACTCTGCTTCCTTCTGATATGGGCCAAGAAAGATATCCTCTAATGATGTTATTTTTCCTTCCCTTTGATGATATCCTCTGAATGATGCTATCCTCTGATGTTTGCCTTTGATGACATCCTCTGATATCCTCTAGAGGTGTATCCTCTGGTGACATCCTCTGGTATCCTCTAGAGGTGTATCCTCTGGATGCAACCTCTGGTACTCTCTGGATGTATCATTTGGCCGAAACTTCTGGTGACTTTTTTATCCTCTGGTTGCTTCCTCTGGTGGTGTCATCCTCTGATTTTGCACAACCTCTAATTTGTTCTTCTAAGTAAAAATAGAATTTACATAAAGTACTTTTGTTAACATCAAAACTTTGATTGAAAGAACCAACTTGGTTCCAACAGTCCAAACCTAGATGTTTCTTTAAATGCGAATCTCATCTTAAGAGGATCATTTGCACTTCTTATGATTAGAGAGTCTGAATGTGAAGATTTGTATTTCTATCCATGTATAGGTTCCTGATGATCTTGATTTTTAGGAGCTTCATTATAGCTTATCCTTATGTTTTCAGACATATCATCTGATTCATTAGAGGTTGGGTTTGTTGGTTCCTTTGATATTTGTAAATCTGTAAAATCTACATCTAGCTTCTACTTTTAGGGTCAAAATTTTTTCATCAAACTTGACATGAATTGATTCCTCAAAAATTAGTGTTTCTATGTTGTATACTCTATAGGCTTTAGACCTTTCAGAGTATCCCAAAAAGGTGCACTTATGAGATCATGAATCAAATTTGAAGATTCTATTTGGTATTCAGAATATAGCATATGCAACAAATCGATGAAAGTATGAAATGTTGGATTTTATTCCTTTCCACAATTCATAATAAATCTTATTAAGAATAGGTCTGATATAGATTCTATTATGAATAACATGCAGTGTTTACTGCTTTTGCCCAAAAGTGTTTGGCAACATTCATTTCGTGAATCATGGTATGTACCATTTCCTGAAGAGAACTATTTTTTCTTTCTACAATATCGTTTTGTTAAGGTGTTCTAGTAGAGGAAAAGTTATGTAAATTCCATTCTCTTCCCAGAATTTTTCCAAAAGCTTATTTTCAAAATCACCCACATGATCACTACGAATTGTTGCAATACAAAAACCTTTTTCATTTAGTAGTTTTTTGTAGACGTTAGTGAAAAATTTATGCGACTCATCCTTATGTTTAAGGAACTTTATCTGTGCCCATCAGGAACAAACATCAACAATAATGAGTCCATACATTTTACCACTGATAGAGGTAGTAAAGAGTTTTTACGAGGTGAAGTAAATCAAGATGTAAAAGTTCAAGTGGTTTAGAAGTGGAAACAACATTTTTTGAAGAAAAATAAGATTTTGTTTGATTCCCTTTCTGATATGCCTCACAAAGAACTAGAAATGGCAATGGGTAGGATGGGTAGGGTAGTATATTACCCGTCCCCGTACCCGCAATTTAAAAAAATACCCATGCCCGTGCCCGTACCCTCATGGGTATCAACTTTAATACCCGTACCCTTGCCCTTTGGGTACTTAAGTGCCCGTACCCATACCCATTACCTGCACTTTAACAAAAATATATCGATAAATAATTTGAGATTAAATTTAAAAAAATTCCCAAATATTTTAAATCCAAATCATAAGTATTACAAACCAAAATATTGTCTAACTCAAAACTTCCAAAATATATCAGGATCCAACATTAGTACATTACTACAATAAATATCAAAACATCAAAAAATAATGTTTTCCGAAAGAATAATTTATGAAGTTGCAAGTCCTTGGACGGTATTCTATGAGATTTGTGAAAAAATTGATATGTGTATTATATTAGTTATTTATAATTATAAAGTCACGATTAATAAATATATAAAAACTATGTTATAGATAGTAGAGAGTGAGAGAATAAAAAAGAGAGGTAGAGAGACATGAGATAGTAGAGAGTGAGAGAAATAGTAGATAGAGATTGGAAGGGGAGATAGAGATGCATAAGATAGTAGAGAGACATATGTGTATTTAGAAAAATCATGTATTTAAAAATATTTTTTCAAACAAACATGTTTTCTTGAAAATCATTTTTATGGTAATTTTTTAGTTTAAAAAAATTATATTTATAAAATTGTATACAAACATGTTAAAAATTATTGTACAAAAAAAAAATCATTTTTATAATAGTAAACATACCCATTATGCGGGTTTTTACCCTACCCATTACGGGTTTTTTTTGCGGGTACCCCTGGGTCTGAGTCTAATTGTCATCCCTACAAAGAACATATGATTTGTATCAAAGGTTTGGAAAGTCTTTGACTAGATTAAGTCTTTTCAACTTTGAGATTAAGCTCAAATTGCATGTCTCAATTGTGCCAAATCAGTTGTTCTTTATTTACACACATAAACACTTTACTTCTTTTTTTCCAAATCAACTAAGTTTATTTGCAAATAATGTTTTTCCTTTGACCAATAAATAGTATGGATCCATCTACTTGACTTATTGCCTTACATGAATTTTGATTGAAGAAAACATCATAATCATTTTCGCTTATTTGAATTATGCTCAAGTAGCCATAAGACCTTTCTTATTTGCCTTGAAGTATTATCTTTAGGAATTTCCCTTCTCGAGTTTAGGACACTGATTTTGAAATGTCCTGGTTTTTTGCATTCATAGCATATAATTCTTTTATTTTTTTTATCTCTTTCTCTGTTATTTTGTGATCGTTTGAAATCTCTTTTGGGAAAAGATTTCTTCTTGTTGTTCCAGATGCGCTGGATTTTCCTTGAGATAAAGAACAACTCTTCATCATCATAGTCTTCAATCTGATTTTCTGAATCTCTTTCCTCTAAGTATTTAGTAGCTTGTAAGGTCTTAGAGTTTGCTTTCTTTCCTTGGGATTTAGGAGCCAAGCACTTTGACTTCTTCTTGGGCTCATCTTCTACCAATTCAATCTCATGGTATCTGAGTGAACTCATCGGTTCTTCCAGAGGAAGTTTGTTTAGGTCCTTAGCCTCTTGAATTGTTGTTACCTTTGGTCTCCACTAGTGAAGAAGACTTATCAGGATCTTTTTCACGTGATTAAAGATAATGTAACTATTTCGGAGAACCTTCAATCCAGTGACAAGTGTTTGGAATCTAGAAAACATTTTTTCAATGTCTTCATCTTCTTCCATTTGGAAAAGTTCATACTTCTTGACAAGTAAATTTTTATTAGCTTCATGTACCTACTTATTTCCTTTATAGTTAAGAACTAGAGCATCAAACATACTCTTTGGTTTTTCTTTGTTGCTACATTTTTCGAAGTCTTTGAAGGCGAAAACATTCATCATAAAAGTTCTTGCTTTATAATGCCTCTAGTATTGTCTCTTTTGATCAACATTGAGATCATTTCATTGAAGGTGATTGAATTCATCATGAAAGTTCTTGCTTTATGATGCATCTTGTAGTTTCTTTTGATCAACATTGAGATTCTTTATGGATATTTCAACACCAGCAGCGTCTATTGTGCCTCATAGTCATCTTCGACTATGTCCTAAAGTTCAGGATTATGTGAGACATAGAAACTTCTAAGCTTGTCCTTTAATACTCAAATATTTCTCTATCAAATAGATGAGGCCTATTAATTTTTGCACATGTAACTTCATCACTAGAGTTAGTCATAGTACCACATATGTTTACTCCTACACGGTTAAGTGCACATCTTTGAAACCGAGCTCTGATACCTATTGTAGAACGAGAAACACAAGAAATAGGGGATTTGAATTGTGTTTTATTTTAAAACCATGTTAACAAGATTAAAACCAAGTGATTAAAATAGAGAAAATAAAACAAAAACACTGAATAACACAACCAATTTATCCTAGTTCACCACCAACATGGTAACTACGTCAAATACTACCAAATTGAAATATTTAATCCACTAACTCACCAATAGAATCACATTTCAAATGAACACCTACTAGTAAATTTGATTGTGTTCAAGTCTTTCCAACCATCTAGCTTAGTACAATCAAGTTGCTGAGGGATGCAGCCACTACCAAGCTACGTGACAAAAGATTGAGTTTAAGTGTTTTCTAAATAACTCTCACAAGAGTATTTTTAGAAAGTTATACTCTTATAAAATATTTCGCAGCACTTAGACAAGATAAAAGATTAAGAGCAAGAGTGTAAAGATAGTTGTATTGTGCTTATGCTAGTATGTTGTTGTGTGTTCTTCAATGAGGGTTGCATGTCATTATATTGAGAAATTTAGCGTTTCTGGTCGTTTTCCTAATTGCGAGAAATTAGCATGTATCATAAAATTTCATAACAAATCTTTAGAGATTGATTCCCATTAAAGGTTATCCAAAATTATCCTTGTAATTGACTCTGCATATCTTGATACAAAGACAAAAAGAGCAAAGGATATCATGATCAGAGTATGTCACATAGACCTTCAAACAATAATAGATTCAGGGTGTTGAGCAAAAGATGAACATGTTTGTCTTCTTCAGAACATTGACTTTTTATTAGAGTTAGACGATCAAATGCTTGACATAATTATTAGAGGTATACGATTACTTGCTTGTCACACTTATCAGAGGCAGAATAATCAGATGCTTGTTGTAGTCATTAGGGCCAAACTAATTAGAGCATTGCTTGCAGCAGCAGCAGCTCATAATAAATATTTTAGATTGAAGTCTTGGTGTTCCTTTAACTTAGTTCAAACATAAGATGATGTAGCATAAAGTCATTTAAAATATACCTGATCTGCGAACTGAACAATTAAACAGCACATTAGTGCTTAAAATTGTTCCCGCAAAATCTTATCCTCAAAACAAGGAAAGGTCATAATTTTTCAAACTAACTTGGTTCTAACAATAACAAATCATTTATTGTGAGGGAATGATGATAGTTGATGCAATGAGGTATAAAGAGGTCTATAAGGGTTGTATAAGGGCATCAAAATCATCACATTAGACACACTTCTCTTAGCCAAAAAATCAATTTATGTTGCTTAATTCTTGTTTAATAAAAGTTCTATTCATTGCTTCTATTATCCTTTTATTCTTTTTCCTCTATATTTTTAATGTCTTTAATTTCTAGATTTTATTCAATTATTATCATGTGTGAGATGATTCTCCTTGTCTTGGGATTGTGGGAATTCAAATGATAGATCTCTATTAAATTCAATTTTTTGCATTTGTTATGGTTATAATCTAATCTTATTGATTATCATGTTTGTAGCTATTCAATTTTTTGTCATTGTTGTTGATTTTCTTTCATTGTACCGATTAGACTTAAGGTCTTTTTCTTCTTACTTTCTATTACTTGCTTCTTTTTTTCCACATGAAAGTGAAGAGTCTAAAGTCTTAGGGAACAAGTTGAACCGATACTCGAGATATAATTATTTTTTCCATAGAAGATAAAGGGACGAAGTTAAAAAATTTCTAAACGAAAAATAGATTCAATCATCGCTAAAAATAGCCAAACCTTGAAAGAGTATGTGTCTCCCAACATTGTGGGGTTGTACTCAAGTATGGTATTGCCAACAGAAAAGGCAAATAACCTTGAGTTGAAGCCTTATCTGCTCTCCATGGTGCAGCATAATCCATTTGGATGCTCTCAAAATGATGACCCACACCTCCATTTGTCTATTTTAATGGAGTATTGTGATACTTTAAAGATGACTGGAGTGACTAATGATGCAATACGATGTAGGCTTTTTCCCTTCTCTTTGAGGGATAGAGCTAAAACATGCTTAAATCCACTATCTTTCAAATCAAGTGTCTCAAGCTTTCCTTGCCAAATATTATCCTCCGAGAAAAACTAAACAACTAAGAAATCAAATTTCAAATTTTACTAAAAAAGATAGGGAATCACTTTATGAGGCTTGGGAGTGTTTCAAGGAGCTTTTGAGAATGTGTCCTCACCATGGGCTAGAACAATGGTTGATTGTCCACACATTCTATAATAGACTCACATTTAATACTAACATGACAGTGGATGCTGATGTAAGATGTGAAGTAATGAGCAAGATTATATAGGAGGCATATGCTCTTATTGAAGACATGGCGCAATATCACTACCAATGGTCAAGTAATCGTTCCTCTCTAAAGAAAGATGACAAGTATGATCTTGATGCTTTAGATTATTAGCTTTTGAGGTAGATTCATAGTTTCAAAAATTTGAGGAATTAAATGTGAATATTGTTACACCAAATATTGTGCCCTGTGAAATTTTTTGTATTATTGGTCATGTGTTTGTTGAGTGCCAAGTTGGAGTTTCTACTAGTGGAGCGTCTAGTAATGAGCATGTTAACTATCTTAACAATTCACAATGAGGAGATCCATTTTCTATTACTTACAATCAAGGGTGGAGAAACCATCCAAATTTTTCCTATAAAAATTATCCCTTAATCCCATTCCCCAAACAATATTTAAACCTCTAGGTTTTCAAGGTCAAAGTTTAACAATCCAAAAAGTTCACCTTGGAAAATTTGTTAGAAAATTTGGTGCTAACTTAGACTAAGAGAATCACAAATTTAAAAACCAAAATCAAGTAGCGAATGAAGCCCTCAAACAATTAGCATTAGAGGTGGATTCCATGGTCACACATAATAAAATGTGGGAAACAATTGCACATTCGTCACTCTCCGAATTTGAGGATGAACTGACTTCATTGTCACTCTCTGAATTATAGGCCTCATTGAATTCTTTCTTCTTGTGAGCATATTTGTTGACAATATTTGGGCATTCCGCTTTTATGTTTCCTTGCTTGCCACACTCAAAACAAGTGATGTTTTTGTTTGAAGTGGAGACATCCTTCTTCCTGAAAGTTTTCCTTTTCGTAAAAGTTTTATCATTTTAAAGTAACTTACCAAATTTCTTTATAAGCAAGGTGATGTTCTCATCTTCATCTGAATTCTCATCATAGATTTTCTCTCTTGACTCCGCTTTTAAGGCAATGCTCTTTGGCTTCTTTTCTTGAATTTCATTCTTTTCTAGCCTTCCAAGTTCGATTTCATGTTCTTGAAGCTTTCCGAAAAGTGCTGAAACAGACATCTTTGATAATCTTTTCTTTTCAAAAATTGTCATTACTTTAGGTTGCCATGCCCTTGTTAATGATCTTAGAACTTTAAGGTTCAATTCATCACTATTGAAAATCTTGCCAAGTGTCATCAAGTGCTTTGTTAGATCAGAAAATCTTTTCTATAAGTCTAGAATAGATTCTCCAGGCTGCATGCGAAATAGTTCATATTCTTGAGAAAAGGTATTAAGTTTGGAACGCTTTACCTCAATTGTTCCTTCATAGGGTACTTCAAGAGTATCCCAGATTTCATTGGCTGTTTTGCAATGAGATACACGAAAGAATTCGTCCATTCCAAGTGTCGATTGTAACATGTTTTTGGCCTTTTTGTCAAACAACACTTTTCTTTTGTCATATGTCTATGATGCTTTTATCTTTATTTCCTCTTCATTTTTGATGACTTTTTTTGGAACATAGGGACCATTCCCTATTGCATCCCAAATATCAGCCACTTGTGCCTCAAGATATGCTTGCCTGCGTATCTTCTAGAAATCATAGTGTTCTCCAACAAAACAAAATAGGGTGCTTTATTGCTACTGCTACCATCTCTAAAAACTAGTTGTGCGGAAGAATGAATAAGGATTGAGGAGCAAGTTACCTGAACTTGCCCTAATACCAATTGTTAGTTTAGAGGCGCACCTAAGAGGGGGTGAATTAGGTGTTTAGAAATTTTTTGGTTTTTAGAGACTTAGTGGATTATTTTTCTGATTTAAGATAGGTGAAGTAATGTGTAAATAGGATAAAAATAAAGAACACAAAGGATTTATCTTGGTTCTCCTTATAACCAATGGTACATCCAGTCCTCTTACACAGCACAAGAGATTTTCCACTATGTTAGAATAAGTACAAGTCTAACCCTAAGACTTCTATTACAAATTTCTAACACTCTCCCTAAGATAGCACACCACTATCTTAGTTTACAACACTTTGAAGAAAGTACACCACTTTCTTCAAAAATAACTTTGAATGATTTTTCAATAACTTAAGTGAATAGACAGTTGATATGCTTTCTTTGTCCAATGATAATAATCCAATACTATTGTACTTTAAGTGCAGCAAGAGAACCTTTGCAATGATATGACAATGTAGCAATATGCACTTGAAATATGAAAGTTTGACTCTTAATGGATCTTTACATTTTTCAAAGAAAGTTCTAAAGTTGTTTTTAGAGTGTTGTGATTAAACTTGAGCCTAGGAGGTATTTATACTCCAAAGACCTCACTTTAGATCAGTGGCAATCTTTCATAGAGGTTTGATGAATATATGCAATGATCCAGAATCAATATGGACTGAAAAATCACTTTGATTCGCAGTTGTATTCGGCTACAGCCAATGTGTATTCGAATACACCTCTATAACATTCAAATTTTTCAAACAATTTTCAGCATGTATTCGAATACGAAATCTTGTAGTCGAATATGGATTAGTCAATGTTGCCACTGACTTGATTTTGTATTCGGCTACGACATCTTATAGTCGAATATAGAAGTGCAGTTTTAGCTACTGATTTGGTTTTGTATTCGGCTAGGACATCCTGTAGTCGAATACGGATCAGAAGTTTTTGCTACTAACTTGAGTTTGTATTCGCCTACAACATGTTGTATTCGAATACAGATGTGTAGTTTTTGCAACTGACTTCATCTGTATTCAGCTACACATATATGTAGTCGAATACACACTTGACTTTGTTTAAAAATTGATTTTCCAAACATTTGTTCATGTATTTTGAAAATTCTTTTTGATGCATATGTAAAAATATAAGGTTCTCATGTGCATTTGAAATATAAAAATATTAGATTGCATCATATACCTTGAACTCTAAGTCTTCTAGCATATTGACAATAGTTGACTTAATTGTTGACTTCTCTTTGAATTTGCATCTTGATCACTTTGCTTGGTCGTTGTCTTCATCAAAAACATAAGTATTCTTGCATATTTACATTCTTCCCCTTTTTGATGATGACAAAACCTTGTTGTTGTTTGAAACTTCAAAGACTTGATCTTTTGATCACTTTGCTTGGTCTTTGTCTTCATCAAACACATAAGTATTCTTGATACTTACATTATTCCCCTTTTTGATGATGACAAAACCTTGTTGTTGTTGAAACTTCAAAGAGTTGATCTTTTTGATTTTTCTCCCCCTTAATGCATGCTTACTCCCCCTTAGAACTTGAGTTCATGCCATCATGTGTTGAAAGTTGGAAAATCTACAAATTCTTTAACAACAACAGCATACCAATTTTCTCCCCCTTTTGACATGGTCAAAAAGGAAGAAAAACAAGAAAATATTCCAAGCATACAAGGTATATTAGGAGTAAAAATAGGTCATAAAAATAGAGAATATAACATTAAAAAAACATAAGTAAAAAGTTCATGCATAAATGTGTTTTGAACATTCGTTATCTAAGTACCACATATTAGAGGTACTTTTTATGCTTTCCTTCAAAACAGGATCATAGTTTGTTAGGTACCTAAGGTGCTTTGGGTCCTTGAGTATTAGTACCTTTCTTGATCCATCCATAATTCCTATTTTGAACACCAAATTTTCTAAAATGACAAGCATTAGATGTATGGCCATTTAGACCACAATAAAATCATGTATGAATAGATTTACTTCTATATTTAGGCATAAGAGATTTCTTTTGAACAAAATTCTTTTTAGAGTAGTGATGATCATTTTGAATATCTATAACTTTCTCTTTGTTGGATTGATCACTAGCTTTAACAAAGATGGTTTTACTGATACTTGGTTTATCAAATTTTGAATAACCAAGACCACTTTTGTCATTTGATATCCTTGCATTTTAAGAACATTTTCCAATCCAAGTTGTCCCTTTTCATATCTTTCAATGACTCTATTTAGTTGGACAAATTTGAAAGAAAGAAAATCACATTTATTACATGTACAATTATGTTTTAACTTTTCAAAGTCTTTTTCCATAGTGTCAATTTTCTCTTTAAGAGATAAAATTTGTTTCTTTTGAATTGACACTTTTTGCAAAGAATTTTACACTCCATAAGTAATTCTTCTATTGCATTTTGAGCATCATCATTTTAAAAAGAATCTTTGTTACTAACCTCTTCTTCTTCGTCGGATTGATGTGAAGCCATTAAAGCAACAGTTGCACATTGTCACTCTTCGAATTTGAGGATGAACTGACTTCATTGTCATTCTCTAAATTATAGGCCACTTTGAATTATTTCTTCTTGTGAGCATTTTTCTTGACAATATTTGGGCATTCCGCTTTTATGTGTCCTTGCTTGCCACACTCAAAACAAGTGAAGTTTTGGTTTGAAGTTGAGACATCCTTCTTCCTGAAAGTTTTCCTTTCCTTAAAAGTTTTATCATTTTGAAGGAACTTACCAAATTTCTTTATAAGGAAGGTGATGTTCTCATCTTCATCTGAATTCTCATCATCGATTTTCTCTCTTGACTCTGCTTTTAAGGCAATGCTCTTTGGTTTCTTTTCTTGAATTTCATTCTTTTCTAGCCTTCCAAGTTCGATTTCATGTTCTTGAAGCTTTTCAAAAGGTGCTGAAAGACACATCTTTGATAGTCTTTTCTTTTCAGAAATTGCTGTTACTTTAGGTTGTCATGCCCTTGTTAATGATCTTAGAACTTTAAGGTTCAATTTATCATTAGTGAAAATCTTGCCAAGTGCCGTCAAATGGTTTGTTAGATGAGAAAATCTTTTCTGTAAGTCTAGAATAGATTCTCCAGGCTGCATGTAAAATAGTTCATAATCTTGAGATAAGGTATTAAGTTTGGAACGCTTTACCTCAATTGTTCCTTCATGAGTTACTTCAAAAAGTATCCTAGATTTCTTTGGCTGTTTCGCAATGAGATACGCGGAAGAATTCGTCCATTCCAAGTGCCAATTGTAACATGTTGTTGGCCTTTTTGTCAAACAAAACTTTTCTTTTGCCATCTGTCCATGATGCTTTTATCTTTATTTCCTCTTCATTGTTGATGATTGTTTTTGGAACATAGGGACCATTCTCTACTGCATCCCATATATCATCTCCTTGTGTCTCAAGATATGCTTGCATGCGTATCTTCTAGAAATCATAGTGTTCTCCAACAAAACAAGGTGCTTTATTGCTACATCCACCATCTCTAAAAATTGGTTGTGCAGAAGCCATGAATAAGGACCGAGGAGCAAGTTACCTGAACCTGTTCTGATACCAATTGTTAGTTCAGAGACGCACCTAAGAGGGGGGTGAATTAGGTGTTTAGAAATTTTCTGGTGTTTAGAGATTTAGTGGATTATTTTTCTTATTTATGATAGGTGAAGTAAAGTGTAAATAACATAAAAATAAAGAACACAAAGGATTTATCCTGGTTCCCCTTATAACCAAAGGTACATCCAATCCTCTTACACACCACAAGAGATTTTCCACTATGTTAGAATAAGTACAACTCTAACCCTAAGACTTTTGTTACAAACTTCTAACACTCTCCCTAAGATAGCACACCACTATCTTAGTTTACAACACTTTGAAGAAAGTACACCACTTTCTTCAAAAATAACTTTGAATGATTTTTCAATAACTTAAGTGAATATACAGTTGATATGCTTTCTTTGTACTATGATAATAATCCAATACTATTGTACTTCAAGTGCAACAACAGAACCTTTGCAATGATATGACAATGTAGCAATATGCACTTGAAATATGAAACTTTGACTCTTAATGGATCTTCACATTTTTCAAAGAAAGTTATGAAGTTGTTTTTAAAGTGTTGTGATTAAACTCGAGCCTAGGAGGTATTTATACTCCTAAGACATCACCTTAGATCAGTGACAATCTTTCCTAGAGGTTTGATGAATATATGCAATGATCCAAAATCAATATGAACTGAAAAATCACATTGTTTAACAATAGTTGACTTGATTGTTGACTTCTCTTTGAATTTGCATCTTGATCACTTTGCTTGGTCTTTGTCTTCATAAAAAACATAAGTATTCTTGCGTAGTTATTCTCCCCCTTTTTGATGATGACAAAACCATGTTGTTCTTGAAACTTCAAAGAGTTGATCTTTTGATCACTTTGCTTGGTCTTTGTCTTCATCAAAAACATAAATATTCTGGTATACTTACAAAATTGAGAAGCAATTGAAGAAGTTTCTTAATGTTTTGAATAAGTTGTATATAAATCTTTCTTTTACTAAAGTTTGTCTCAAATGCCATCATATGCTAAATTTTTTAAATAAATTTTGACAAATAAAAGAAATCTTGATGATTATGAGATTGTTGCTTTAAACGAGGATGCAACGCCATACTTCAAAATAAATTGCCTCCTAAACTCAAAGATCATAGAAGTTTTTCTATTCCATGCCTAATTGGTGTAATGAGTTTCAATCATGCTTTGTGTGATCTTGGGACTAGTGTAAGCCTCGTGCTTTTGTGAATTTGTAAAAAGCTTAATGTGGTTGAGTTGAAACCCACAAACATATCATTACAACTAGCAGATCAATCAGTCAAGTATCTAGTAGGAATGTTAGAAGATGTCCCTATCAAGGCAGAAGCATTCTTTATTCCAACCAATTTTATTGTGTTAGAAATGGAAGAGGATTCTGAAATCCATCTCATTCTTTAGAGACCTTTTCTTGCTACAATACGAGTTGTCATTGCTGTTAAAAATTGTAAGCTTGCTTTTGATTGTAAGCTCCAATTATGTAGCCAGTAGATTGAAATCTTCCATTTGAAATCATGTGCGACGCAAACAACTTTGTTGCTGGTGCAATATTGGAGTAGAGGAAAGACAAAAGGATTCATGCTATCTACTATGCAAGTAGAAACTTGGATGAAGTTCAAGTCAATTATGCAACAATAGAGAAAGAATTATTGGTTGTGGTATTTTCCATTAGCAAATTTCGTTCATACTTGGTGGGATCAAGGATAATTTTCTATATAGAGCACACAATCAACAAGTACCTCTTGAGCAAGAAGGATGCTAAGCCAAGGTTGATTTAGTGGATACTCTTACTCCAAGAATTGACCTTGAGATTGGAGAAAAGAAAGGAACTGAAAATGTAGTGGCTAATCTTTCAAGGCTCGGGCCGGAAATTGATGAGAATAGTGCAATTGAATTACATGTTGGTGATTCATTTTGAGATTCCCAGTTGTTCACTCGAGACAAATATAAAAACTCCATGGTGATTCTTTTCGAGATTCCGGTTGATCACTCAAGCAAAAAGAACTTCATATGGTGTGCATATTTTGTGAATTCACTCAAGCAAAGCATAATGTTTCATTGCCACTCCTCTACTACAAAGAAATGAAATGCCTTTGAATAATGAGTTTCAAGGTATTTTGTAATTAGAAGTTTTGAAAAAGTTTAACTAATACTCTTTACAAGTTGCATGTATGATATGTTTGAAATAAATAAAAGTTTTAAATATTTACCAGTTTTTCTTATTATTTACATTTCTTCCGCAACTTTGGATAAAAGATGTCACACAAGTTCTTCTCAATAATTCAATGTAATGTGATATTTGAGTAACAAAAAACAAAGTACTACCTTCCTACCAAAATATAAGACTCATTGATAAAATCAATGAAATTAAGAAAGTTAATAGTAAACTTAAATTTGTTGACAATTGATATTGATTTTACAATTTTATCTCTAAACAAAGAGAATTAGTTAATATTTTTATTTTAGTATTTATTATTGATTATAGAAAAAGAAGTAATTAAAAATATATAAGTAAACAAAAATAATTAATAGTTAAAAATTCAAAAAAAAGATTTATAAAAAGGGATAAATAAATTTCTCAGATTATATTTAAGAAAATTTAAACTCTAAGAAAAAAAATGGTTTGGTACACCATTATTTTAGACTCCTTGTCCTACTCCTAAGGGTTATGTCGTGTCAAATTATGACCATCGAAACGTGATATGAAACACATGCATGCAGAGCAAACCAAAACTCTGGTCCATACAAAACCAAAAGAAAAGAAAGAGTTATGATTATGAACACCAATGATGGCTATAAACTTCAACTTTTATCAAAGGCTTTGCAATTTT
This sequence comes from Cicer cuneatum, assembly GCA_037974295.1. Lineage (NCBI taxonomy): Eukaryota > Viridiplantae > Streptophyta > Magnoliopsida > Fabales > Fabaceae > Cicer > Cicer cuneatum. The sequence continues at coordinate 27,667,029 of JBBPBO010000004.1, forward strand.
ATTAAAAGTGATGATAGAAGAAGCATTCAACGTAAAGATAAAAGAGTCTAGTTGGAAACTATTGTAGTCCAAACTTGAAAAAAACATTGACATATTTGAAAGCATATTCATTTTAAATATTCACGTGTGTCTCCTAGCTAGCAAACCATCACTATCACTCAAATCATTTTTTCTCTTTACCGACGTGTAACATTTTCATCTATAAAAGCCCCTCCAATTTCCCAACAAATTTCCCAACCAATAAGAACCTTTTCCTTTTTTCTTAACTGCCTTGAGACTCACACCCTCTCCAACCCCTCTCTCTCCAATTTGGATCCTCTGCTGCACACTTTTACGATAGAGGATCTAAGTTGACCCTCTATTTAGAGGATTCTATTTAATTCATCTATCATATTTATCCTACAGCCATGGTTTCTGAGACGAACCAAGGGAAGAATGTGTGTGTAATTGGAGCAGGGCCATCAGGTCTAGTTGCGGCAAGAGAGTTAAGAAAAGAAGGTCACAAAGTGGTTGTGTTAGAACAAAACCATGATGTTGGAGGACAATGGTTATATGATGAAAAGAATGTAGAAGAGGAAGATCCTTTAGGAAGAAACCCTTTTCTAAAAGTGCATAGTAGTGTTTATAACTCTTTAAGGTTAGCATCTCCAAGGGAAATCATGGGGTTCACAGATTTTCCATTTTTGATGAAGAAAGGTAGAGACATGAGGAGGTTTCCTAGCCATGTAGAACTACTTATGTATCTAAAAGATTTTTGTGAGTGGTTTGGGTTAAGAGATATGATTAGGTTTAATACAAGGGTTGATTATGTGGGAATGTTGGATTATAGTGTTTGTAGAAATGATTTGAAGTGGATTGTTAGAAGCAAAGAGAAGAATAGTGATAAAATGGTGGAAGAGGTTTTTGATGCAGTTGTTGTGGCCACTGGTCATTACTCTCAACCAAAATTGCCATCCATTAAAGGTATATTTTTTTCTATCCTTTCAATCTACTCATTCATTAATTTCATGCAAGATATTTTCTTAAAAAAATTAAGTGAGAGAAATATTATTATTAATTACAGTCACATAAATAATCTTTTTACAACCAACTTCTAACGTGTTTGTGTCTCTTGAAGTTATCATGCAAAGCTTTGACCACTTAACTAACACTTCATGTTACTATTTTCATCCAATTGATAATAAAGTGATATAAAGATAATTATATTAATATATTCTTATTCATGTGTTTTTTATGCTTAGGAATGGATACATGGAAAAGAAAACAAATGCATAGTCATATTTACAGGATCCCTGAACCATTCCGCAATGAGGTATATTTTACTTGTAATCTCTCTGTTTTTTTTTTAAAGTAAATCAAACAGAATGAAATATGATATATTATTTTAAAAAAATGGAAAATTGATAAATTATTATTAATTAAAATGCATTGATGATTATTTTACAGCTACTTTTTAATAAATTTGAAATTAATTTTATTATTTAAAATTACAAAATCAAACTCTTACAATTGAGTTGATAATTAATATATATAACATTCATATGTTTTTTATAAAGAGAATATTAATAATAAATCATAACAAAAAAATTATAATTTTTTTGACGTCAAACAGTTAAATACACTCAATGTGTAGCTTGTTAAATACTCATTAATTCCAAAAAAAAAAAATTTTGGAAACAGATACTCGTTCCAAACTTAAGTGGATTCTTTTTATATATATGAAAAATTATGTGGGTCTTTGTTAACAAATCTTATAGGAATTTTTATGTACACCCACTAAAATTCTTTCAAGGAGTATATGTTGCCAAATTATTACTAAAAAAGTTGTTAAATACACTCAAAATTAATTAGATGCTAAAATATTATATTATTACAACTAGTTGATGTATTCTTTCTCAAATGTATAAAAAAAGGTTATATAGGAGGGGCACTCAAACTTATTTAAGGTAATAATTAAATTAAATTTTATATTTAACAGATAGTGGTGGTGGTTGGAAATTCCTTTAGTGGACATGATATATCAATAGACCTAGTGGGAGTAGCAAATGAAGTTCATATGAGTTCAAGATCACTTAATATATCTGAGGGATTATCTAAAGTCATATCCAAATATGACAATTTCCATCTTCACCCAGAGGTAAAACTAAAAAAATTTATATTAGAATTCTAATTAATCTCAAATAAATAAATAAAGATATATTTCATACTATTTTTGCTAGCTTCTTAATAACATGTGGTATTGGTACCTTGTCTAGATAGAAAGCCTTGAACAGGATGGAAGGGTCACTTTCTTGGATGGATCTTGCATTAAAGCAGACTCTATTTTGTACTGTACAGGGTAAGTTGATGATACCTACATCACCAGAAAATCAAGCTGTGAAAATATTGATTAGTTAATGTTTCATTCCATTTATGAAAAAAAGCAAAATATTGATTAGTTAATGTTTCATTCCATTTATGAAAAAAAGCAAAATATTGATTAGTTAATGTTTCATTCCATTTATGGAAAAAAGCAAAATTGATTTTTGAGGTGTAAAATTTCTTTTGACATCTTTGGTTGTTCTCAAATATAATTAATTATAATTCAATTTAAAATTTAAAATTTTTATTTTTAATATAATTTTTAGTTTAAATTTATTATTCCAATTTTATTTACATAAATTTTTCTAAATATAAATTTTTTTATTTTTAATTTACTTTTAAATAAATTAAATTAATTCACAAAATTAATTTTATCACAGCGGAAGAAACCACGTATTAATCAAAACACCATATCAGTGATAAAATCTATATTATCTATGATGAACATTAGATCTAATTAATTATAAAATCTATATTATCTATGATGAACATTAGATCTAATTATAGAGTGAAATCAATCGTGTAAACTTTACTGACTAATTAGGTGGAAAAGTGATATTATGATTGAATAATTATGAATCTTTGCCTTGGAGATTTCAATGTGGGGACTATGTTCAAACATGTCTCAATGTTTACTTTTAAAGTAAATTTGTTGTTTTTTCTAATAATTGAAGATGCTTCAAATTAATCAATTGGTTATGTTGTAGGTACTCCTATTCATTCCCTTTTCTTGACACCAAAGAAATGGTGGTTGTTGATGATGGCAGAGTGGGGCCCTTGTATGAACACACTTTTCCCCCATCTCTTGCTCCATCCCTTTCCTTTATAGGAATCCCTAAAAAGGTAAATTACCATTAAATCAGTGATTAAAATCAGGAATTAAATATGTTTTAATCCCTGTAAAATTTCCATATTTTAATATTAGTCTCTCTAAAATAAAATAGATCTTTTAATTTTTATAAAATTATTATGTATGCAGTTTTAGTTTTTATTTTAAAATAACATATATTTTTTTAATCAAATTTTTTATACATATTAATGACATTATAAAAAATTTCATTTTTATAACGTAAACATGATTGCAAAAAATCATTTAAAATTTTTAAAGTTAAAGAACAATTAAACATGTTTCCTTTCAACATAGACTAAAAGAAATATATAGATAATTTTGTAAGGACTAAAAATGTATTTTTATTTTATAGAACCTAATATTGAAAAGTGGAAATTTTATATGGACTAAAAATATATTCAATATTAAAATTAGTTATAAGGAGCATATGTTTTTTACCTTTAAAGTATACTTTTAGTTGAGTTTAAAAAGTACTATAAGAGTAAAATGTTTTACAATATCAGTACATCACAATCATTCATGAATATAACTTTAGTAGTAATAGTAAAAATAAGGCATTTTTAATTATTTAACGGTTGTGATTCACTAACAATATAAAAATATTTTACAATAACAATATATATAAATTAAATTTCTTTTAGTTTGAGGATATATATATATATATATATATATATATATATATATATAT